>JANHGL010011661.1:0-120598 GCA_024611195.1 Ceyx melanurus | reverse complement strand
AAAAATAGAGTTTAATTTAAAATAGAATTGTAAAATTAGATCATGAAAGGAATACAGAATATTTAATGTATTTATTTTAAATATACAATTGGATTGAAGTAAACCAAATTCTCCTGTGATTCTAAAAACCTTCATTATGAAAAAAACCCATTGCATTAATTTGACTATGAATGCTATAATGGATTAAAGTTTTACTAGATAAGATATTTTAAAAATAAGAGACTATAATGATAGCTTATTCTGCCATATTTTAAGGTTAGCAAGTAGAGCCTTAGTGTAACACTAAAACAGAGAGGAGGAGGGTTTAAAATGTGTCTGACTCCCAAGCTAACCTCAAGCCTGGTATGAAAACTGTCACGTTCCTCCAGCCTGTTTGCTCACTCTGTTCAGAGTCTCGAAGGAAGTTGTCACTTGGTGACAAGCAGAAGTTTGATTCTGCTGATTATTTTCAGCTAAGGGTTGGGTTTCTTACCAAAATGACATTAGTGAAATTGACAGATGCTGAAAAACAGTCAGCAATTAAAAAATACTGTATAGGAGAGGATAAGACTATAGTGAAACCTTGATAATCTGCACGAATGGGTTGAGATCAATAAAAGTTTGATAATTAAAGAGTAAACATAAGAATACAAATGAAGTTGTACAGACAGTATATAAAGAATACTGAGTGTGCATAAGTTGATATCAGATACTTAGGTAATCATTCTATACAGATACTTCTGTTTGTACTATTAACTAAAAAGAATTAAGGGAAAGCTCAGGATACCTAAATTCTCTTGCAACATATAGTAAGAATACTTGTAATCCCAAACAGTGTAGAACAGAAAAACAGAGTCAAATAAATGTCATAGAAAAACCAACAAATTATATCAATATTTTTCTCAAAGCCACAAAAGAAGGTTGTGCCAGAATTGTGATTTCACATCTTTTAGTAAGGGCAGGTGGTTCTTGTATTTTAGAGTCTGTCTAGAGTTCCTCAGATGTCTGCATTTTATATATTCAGTTCTTTTCAACTTTAGCTTGTCTACTTTTAGTCTTTTTTTTTTTTTTTTCCACCAACTCTCTCATAGTTTTCCTCTTCTTTGATGTCTGTAACAAAAATAGTGTCACTTATACAGTTGGTGCCTGAGACACATCCTGATGCCTGGTTCATTTTGTGTTGAAACACCCAGAGGAGTTAACAACATCTGGCAGGATCCACAGGTAGTTGTTTTGGTTTTATTTTTTTTACCTAAATGGTGCATTAAGACTGGAATATTATCACTAGAAATAAGTTCTGAAAGTTTTTCAATAATTGCTTAAATAATTGGAGTTTAAAGCAGATCGTCAGACTGGTGAATATTTTCTCATGATAGTAGACTGTTAATGGAATCTGAACTATTTTTGTTTAATAAAATTATGCTCTGCATCTAGATGTCACTTCAAACTTAATAATAATATTACTTTCACTATAGTGCTGCCATAGGCAGCACCTGTTCGTTTATAACTTACACTTGACAGTGCCCAAGTTTTGAAATCAATCCTTCTGTTTCTTACTGGATCCCTCCTCTTTGTCCTTCCACTTTGAAGGTGAAATTAGCAATGCAGTTAGAAAACTACCTTCAGCTGGTGGTGTTTGAGGCTGAATCTGAGAACTAAAATGCTTCTCTGAACCTCAAGAGAGAGCAGGTTCACGTTCAGTACATTACCAAGGCTATTGAAGCCAACAGGATCTTCAGCACATCATCAGAGTACTGCACTGGCATTCTGAGAAGAGAAATGTATTGAAACAGTTGGAACAGGCACATCATGTAGTATTTTTGTAGTACATGATTCCATTGCAGGTGTATTAGATTATTTTCCATTCAGGTGTTTATGAATATATTTAGTGAAGTGCATGATTGAAAATTCTTGGCAAATGTAATAGTGAAATGACAAGGAGTAATGGCAGTGAAACGTCATACAGTTGACTGATACCATGCTGATCAAATATATTAAAGGTTAATTTAAACAGGTCTGGCATTATCCATCCCCAAAAGATCTTCCTTGCCTATAGCTTTAATTCTGAAGTGATTTTGTGGCAGTTGTGGTCAAAGTAAAAAAACTGTTATTCTTTGTCAGGCTTCAAGTTGAACAAAATTCAGAAGACAGTTTCAAATGATCATTAATTTCTTATTTATAAATCAGCTATTTGAATATTTTTGTTTAGGAATACATCTTAATGAGATTTGAGTATTTCCTACAAGGATAATAATTATTATTAATGTTTGTCTTCAAGATTGTGTTATAGTGCAAATTATTATTATTATATATGTGCAAATTATTCTCTAATTATCTTTTGGTCAGTTTTAAAGTCCAAACACTATTACATTTGAGCAGAGAAAGAAAAATGTGTTAGCTGATTGGCAATGACACAATGCAAGATATACCAAGAAAACATAGTTCTGTAGGCATCCAAAGTCATAGAGTTAAGTATATGCATAATCATCTGGGAAATGGAAGCTGCTGTCAAAATTGATCTATCCTGGGGAGAAATAAAGTAGGAGAAAGGGGTAAAGGTGAAAAGGATAAAAGTACTGAAATATCATATTTAAAACTGTAGATGCTCTTCAGGAACAAGTGCACAGCGTGAGATGGTAGAAGCAGGAAAAGTGTGTTCAGTGAGAGAGTGTGTGTGTGTGTGTGTGTGTGTGTGTGTGTGTGTGTGTGTGTGTGTGACTAAGTGAACTAAGATACCTCACTTGACTGTGGTTTACCCTGTCTTTTGCAAATCATTTTAATTTAGAAAGATAACATTTTCTCAAGGCTATTACATTTATAACAGAGTAGTAGGGACAGCTGGCTTCAGGATAATTGGCAATTTTAACTCTGATAGACCAGACTGACAGCAGTGAGAATGTCTGTTGCTTTAACCCTTTAATCCCATGAGACTGTCAGTCCTTAGAATTCTAAGTTAATGCAGCTCCCATACCTTTTTCTAGCTTTCTCTCATATAATCTCACAGCATGATTCTTATCTGAATCATCTTTCCTTCTGAAAATGCCTCCTGCTCTTTTCCCAGATTATATCTACAGAACTAAATTAAGTTTACCTCAATTATTTTTTTCTACTCACTTGGTAAGCAACCACCCTGATGGCAAAACATTCTGGATCCTTTGTTCTCTCTTCCATTGTGAGCTGTCTCAGAGATGTGCATCCTTTCCTGCTTCCTGCCATGAAAGAATCTGGAATTAGTTGTTATTGGAATCTGGAGGATTTCAGATCATATGGAGTGTAAGATAATATTTATTTTATCCTTTCTGATACCTAGTAATCATTCTTAAATCCAGAGTTTAAAGCAATCATGAAAGTATGGTGCATTTTAGAAACAGCTTCTGACAGCTACTACAGGCAAAATTGAGGTGATGTCATTTTCCTTTGAGTGACTCCATAGTTTTTGTTTGTTTAAAAAAACCCTCTACATCTTACCACAACCTGTGTATTTGTTATGGTTGTTTGACTGATTTTAGTTAAACTACCTGTCATTATAAACACAAACCACTTGCAGCATCTTTTGCAACATATTGACCTACAATTAGAGATTCCATGTAGGCTTTCTTTTACAGACTGCTCATAGTTACTGAGAGAAAATCTTTGCTTTTCTTTATGCTTGAAATGTTCTGTTGCAAAACCAGTGTCAGTGGATCTATATTCTTGTGATTATTTTTGCAGTTTATCTAGAATTACCCAAAGATAAAGTTGGAGCTGTTCACTACTTAAGGGACTGGAGGCTAGGATATATTCCAAGTGAATGCTCTAATCTCCCTCTTCAAGGATTTGCCACCATTAGTGAACACCTCGGAAAGAAGTCAGCTTTTCTCAGTTCTTTGGGAAGAGGAGATGGCTCCTTATATTCATGTAAGGCTCTTTAATGATGGGTATTAAATTAAGGACAGTTTTCTTTAGTCTTGAGAATCTTCCTTCCTGAAACAGGAGTGGTTTTCTGAAACACACGTCTTCACTGTTTCCTATTGAACAGTTTTAAGGAACTGCAGAAGTATTCTCATTTTAGATGATTCTCTTCTGAAGGGTTAGCTGAGGTACTTAATTCTGACAATGCAATGTATGTGTGAGCAATAGAAGTATTTTTAACTGAGGGTTTATCCCAGTGAGACAGGTATCTAAAATCTATGTGCTACCTGTCTCGTATGTATTGTCCTTTTCATAATTCTAGGCCTTGGGTAAAAGCAAAACTTCATTTTAAAATGAATGAAAAAGAATTTCAGGTCATGGGAACCTGAATACAAAGCACAGAACACAGAAGCCTTTCAGCTTCAGACAGATAGTATTTGTTACCATTTGGTATGCCCTTCTTTTTAGAATAGATCTGTGAAAAGAAAAGGGCATTGCAATAGTGAAGGACAATATCTAGGCTTCAGTCTATCAATAAGAAAATAAGATTTGAAAGCAAATAATTAAAATCATGGACTTCTATTAAACTGTGTCTAGAATAAATAATGTAAAATGATTATTCCTTTCTTGAGTTGTCTTCAGTTTTTAAAAATATCTACAACCCCATCAGGGTATCTCTGTTTTCTTCAGGAGGCCATGTCCAAGCACATGAAGGACAAGAGAGTGAATAAAGGAATTGGCATGGATTTAGCAAGATTAAATTGTATGTGGTAGACTGACTGTCATCTGTGATGAGAAATTGAGTCAGTAGTGTGTCCTCACAGCAGAGGCCAACAGTATACATGGCCAGCAAGCTGAAGGAAATACATCTCGAGTACCTTTCAGATAGATTGTACAGTTTTGGACTCCACAATATGAACAAACTGGAAAAAGTCCACCAGAGAGAGATATAATGATCATTAGGAGTCTGGACATACAAAAAATTAGAAAGAATTCTTTGTTCAGCCTGAAGAAAACAAGACTAAATAGGATCTCATTAAAGTGTTCTCACCTATTGCATTTAGTGCAAAGAGCCAATCTTATCAGATGTGCACAGCAAAGGTAAGAGGGGGATAAAAGCTGCAACAAGGAAAATTATAAGTAGGTATTAGGGGTGAAAACCACAGTGAGCATAATCAAGCACAGGAAAGGACTGACATGACAGGCAATGAAATCTCCATGACTGAAGAGATTTAAAACTTGACTGCACAATTTCCCAAACAGAATGATCTAACCTCAAAATTAGCTCAGACTTTGAAGTTTTTCCATCTCGAAGAAAACGGTCAAATCAGATCATTCCAAAGGTCCATTTCATATATTCTAAGTCTTCATAGTTACATTCTGTGCATGTTTTTTCCAAAATGTGCTTTCTGACCATGATCATTCTGTCTTTTCTGGCAGAATTTCTTACAGCTGCCAAGTCCTTTTGGTGCTCATGCTCAGGCACAGGATTGATCTGATCAGTTGTGTCCATCATTTACTACTGTTACTCAGTATCTTAGACTTCATTTTCATCTCCACTTCTCTATTGCATAGAGTTGACTGGAGTTGCTAGACAGAAATCTTACAAGAGTTTGTAAAAATTACATTCCTCATAATTCATAAAAATAAGGATGCTTCCAAAAGCTCTTCAGCTTTCTGACATGTTGTGCTGGACTACCTGCTGTCATTTAATGACTTTTCCTGTCAGAATCCACAGGCAGCACAAACTTTATTTTTGTTTACTTATGGCTTTGTAAAGCACTTTTAGACTATTTCGAGCATAATTTTGCCAGTAAGATTTAAATTTTCCAGATGGCAGCACATGCATTTAGGATGCTTTTTCATTCTGAATTCCTGTCTGTGTCTCTTTCTTTCCCTGGAGATGCCACTAAGCCTTGCAGCAAAGACTCCCTGGTATTCATGGTAGACTCATCTCTATAAAACCTTGTTCAAAGTATATGCCAAACATTTCTTTACCAAATCAAAAGATGCAGAGCTTGCACTGCCACAATGTCATATATTAATGGGAAGATATTAAATTATTTGTCCTGTACTGAAGATGGTTAAACTTTCAGATCAGTATGTGCAGTGCAAGATTTGAATTCCTAGAGGCTCTGAATACGCCATCACACAATTTGACCTATTTTAGGCTTCTGAACTGCGAGTGGGCAATTTAAGACAAAATTCTATAAGTTAATCTTATGACCTGAGCCTTCCAGAAACTGATCTGTCTCCAAAATCAATAGAAAGTGTTCCCTGCCCTGCTTCCACTGTAGTCAGGCCTTGGAAATTCTATTAGTTATTCCTTCTCTGATTAAATTCCAGATCTGTACTTCCTTTTAATTTATTTATTTTTTTTTTTCAAGGGTTTCTCAGAGAAAGTACAACAGGCTGGCACTATGAAGTGCCTAGTTTCAGGGTGCCCTTCATCATGGATGTGGATATCCAACTCACATCTTTAACCTGTTCTCACAAGGCACAGATTTACTATTCCTTCTGGAGAGACCATCTAATTAATTACAGGAAATACTATGGTTGATAAGTAGGCCACATTTCTAATGTTTAACTAGGTCCCTCTCACGTGCAAAGACTTTTTTCTTCTTGGTTTGTGATGACTGGGAAATGTAAAATGAGAGATCTGTCACTTTGGTAAGGGCTTTGGCTGTCCTTAATTTCAGCTTGTTTTGTACTGGTTGGAGTAATTCTTTTTCCCCACCCAGTCACTTCTGGGTTCCTCCCATACAGTTTGGATGGGAGTTTCTTTCAAGAGCACTTGATCCTCTATAGAACTTACATTTGAATATTTTTCATATGAGCTTTTTCAGGTCTGTGTCTACCTTGTTTTTTCTGAACCATTTTCTAAAGACATCAGTATGTGGTGGTGAAGATTCATGCTGCTCTAGTCATTAACAATATTTTCCTGGAATAGGGTCAATCTGAGTCCATTGTGAATTCCTTTCTTAGCTTTCTCCTGAAATGAGACTCCTGGACCACCTGGTAGGTAAACTATTCAATTATGGAGGCACTGCTAGGAATTCCTATCAATATGAGTGTGCATGTGAAGGAGAGAAGAAGAAAAGAAGTTAACTCTAGCAGCAACAATATATTGTTTGGGATATTCACATATATAACTTTCCTTTCCCTTATCCTCTATCCTGGAGTTAGGCTAAGGGCTAAAAAAAGGATGTGGGGCAGAATACCACTCCTGACTTCCATGCCCATGCTGTTACAAAAACTGTGGACAGATGCTCATCAGATCTGTCTGGACCCAAACTCAGACAGTATTCTCTTGTATCCTCTAAAGTGAGAAATGCTGTTGTTGGGAGACAGGCATCTGCCAAGCCTATGACAGGAATGTGAGGCCACATCTAACTTTTATCATGCCAGGGAATGTATCTAGGTACTGGGATGTGCCATGTGGCATTCTCCCAAGGAATGAGCTACCAGGCACAGCTGAAAAATTAGTATAAGCCTAGGGCCTGATAGACAACCTGGATGCAACTACCCCTTTTGGAAGGTTTGAGTAGTGTAGGTGTGGAGCATTCTATGCCAGTAGGACCACAATGCCAGAAAACAGTTCCAAACATGTTTAACTTACTACTGCTGATGCAGTCTGACTTCCTAGGTGGTTCAAACTGGAAAAGACAAGGGAAGTATCCTGGCATTCAGAGTCTGAATGCAAAGTCCTAACCTGCATACAACCTGTGATGTAGCTTCTGGGAGGTAAGCAGATGGTTTCATTGATCCAGATTGTACTTCACAGAATCACACAGAATCACTACCTATTAATGAAACAGGTAGAAGTTGTTTTTCACTGTAGTGAGAATCTGTTCCTTCAATGGCTTTGAAACTGTCATAATTTCCTGGTTTACAAAAGGTCAGATATTTTGTTTCTCTTTTGTTTGCTGGGTTTATATTCTCAAAATATTCTCAAAATATTTTTTCTCCAAATGTAGCATTTTTATTTTAAGATTGCTAAAAAGTTCACAATCCATGGGGCTGCAACTGAACAGGGCATTTGCGATACCTATAGAGCAGGTGGCTACTTCATTTTCTAGAAAACAAATTATTTGTTAGTATTCTCTATTATTATTTCATTGTTTTTGAAGATTTAAGAAACAGTGTTCACTTTAGATACATCTAGGCATAAGGGGGGTTTTGTGTTCTTTTTAAGCTGTTTCAAACTCTTCATTACCCAGATCTTCCTTTATAGTAGAAGTTTCTGTGTCATTTAAATCTCTTAGTCTTGGATTTAATTTCTTCATTTGGTAAGGCTTTTAAATAGAATAGAAACAATAACTCCTCATGCATTTGAATAGGGAATTCTGACAGAAATAGACTGCTGATTTAGTGAATATTTTTACAGTAATTCCATTGTTCCTTCTAAGCTGTGTGTCACAAATTATTTTGTTCAATAAAAGGCATAATGTTGGATGAATTTATTTTTTTCTGAGTGATTCAAGTGATTACATCTTACCAAATATTTTATTGATAATATGATAGATGCAACTTTTGTAATTATTTCAGTAATTGTATTCATGAAATTTAAGTGGAGATATTATGTACCCAAAAGCTTTGCAAGATGTTTGCAATATGTAAAGCTGTGAAACTTTAGCCTCTCTATTTAGAGTATGTTATTTTTCTTTGTGGAAGTAATTTGGTGCAGATAGAGTGATTCCAGTCATGGTCATAGTAATGCTTTGGATGCTCCTGAGAGAATTCTGACCTCTGTTGGCAAAGCACAGCAAATGAAATGCACACTTCTTCTTCAATGTTATTTATTTCTGATATGATACATTGTTGAGAGGAGAAATTAAGGCATTAATTTTATGGGTTTATTATTGGAAAGCTTTTTATGTCCTACCTTTCGAATTAACCTGAGCATAAAATAGATTATTTATGCTCCAACTGTCCTTAGTTATTATTTCCAGGTTCAGTAATTTTTGTACCAGAGTACACAGTTTCATCCAATATCTTTCCTATCCAGATTTTATATACTATGCCAACAGCATTTAAACATGTCAAATTCTAATAGCTCTATGTATCAAAGATTGGATGTTGCACAGATTCCATTTCAGGTTATGCAGTATGTCTGATGTAGCCACCATTCTGTAATACAATTTTTAAGGCTCTGAGAAAATGTGATCAGTGGATTGGTTTTGCTCAACTGCACTTATTGCAATAGATAATTTGACACTAATCAACTGCCAAGAGTTGGAGCTGGGTTGTCTACTAGGTGACTGACAGATGCTCACGATTAACCCCTCTCCCTTCTCAAAGTGGAAGAGAAAGTGAATAAGGGAGAAAGACTTCAGGAGTGGAAAACTAAACAACATTAATGAAAATAATAGTAAAAAATAATAGTAAAATCAAATATATACAAATATTCCAACCCCCCTGATGGCAATTAAGTCACCATCACCACTGGAGCAGTGATGATGGTGGTCCCACAGTGGTCTCAGCAGCAGATGGGAGGGAGCTGGATTCTGTAACTAGATTCAGGAACACATGGATCAGGATCAAAGGCGGAACAGGCAGAGTCCTCTTTGTATGCTGGTCATTGAAGAAGAGCTTGACCTGTGTGATTCCTCAGCTTTTTACTGAATATGACATATATGGAATGGAATAAATACCTCCTTGGTCAGTTTAGGGTCACCTGTCTTGTCTGCTCTTCCCTGCAGGTGCAGCCTTTTACTTTCTGCACTCCCAATGTGCCACACAATATTTAGCTGTGACCTTGGTCTGCACAGGAGCAGTTATAAGCAAGAACCTTTCTGCACACCAGTCTTTGATAGTAACTCAACATCCAGCTTTATCATTGCTAGAAGCAGACACTTTCTGCAAAAATATGCTGTTAAGACCAGAAGGTTCAGTTATCTAGAAGAGACTGACCTGAAAAGTAAAATCACTGAAGTAGTCCTGTTCTAACTTAAACCAGGGCATCAACATTCTGATTTAACTTGTTAATCCAATTAAGAGGCATAAAGAAAGAAATACTTAATTAATGTAATATGAACAGGTGCTAGTTGGTTGGTTATTTTCTGTTATATATTTGTCATGTCCATCTTTATCTTTCAAATGGCTTTCCTAGGCTGTGTTGTTGTTAACAAAGCTAATGTAATGCTGATGGAAAGAGTTAGTGTTGGCTTCAGTGGAGCCAGGTAATACAGAGGTGCTCTATGCTAGCATTCTAGCAAAGACATTAAGTGCACCTCCAATTCAAAACTATGTTACTTCAGAGATCAGACTGAAATTGTTTAATATTTTATGTTGTGGATAAGAAGAGGTTTTAGTACTATTTTAAATTCATTTTTGCTCAAGGTTACTTTCAATTACTCTATATCTTGCAAAAATGTACTGTTGCAGGGTTCTGATACTCTCTGCTTTACTTGTCTGCTCAGGGCTATGGAGTCTGAATAAGTGAGAGTATTCTACCAGAAAGCATAAACATGTTTATATGTTCTATATATGATCTGGGTCATTTTCAGACTTTAAGAGCTTTAATATCTGTGGATTCCTATTTTGGAAGTTTGGTTCTGGAGCTGCAAACTTTCTCTGTTCTGAGTTTGGGTTAAGTTTATGGCAAAAGGGTTGGACATTGTTGCTGCTAAGTGATGTGGAAGCTTTGGTCTGAAAATAGGGGAAATCATATAGTGGATAGTTCATTTAATACCATGTAGATATAAACACAAGATGTGGGACTCTTAGTTCTGTTAGTCTCATATGTCAAGATAGCTAGTGAGTGATTTAATTGATGCAGGGTTAAGACTATTCTGGGTTGATTTCTAAATCTCCCTTTCACATTTCAGCATAAATTGAGAAGTGGAGTGGGACAGCCTTCAAGAATCAAGAGAAAATGTAATCACATATTTTTTCTACTGCTGTCTGTTTTGCTGGTGTCTCAGAATTACTCTACTTTTGAGGAAACCCAGATTGTGAAGGACAAGGTATTAAAGTCAGCTGAATTGCAGACTCTGTAGATAGCAAGTTCTATTCTGTATGTCCTAGAACTATAACAGTCTCATCTCCTGCTGGTTTCTAGAATGAACAATCTTTAAGTCTGTAATGAGGTCATAGTTCTAACAGCATCCATATTTCAAAAATTTGCTATATACATTTTTACTCTTCACAGTGCTACTTACAGTGTCAGAGCTTCAGGAATTTTTATTTCAGTTAAACAAGTGTAGTAAGTGTTCCAGGATGCATAATTAATAATTTTGAGGTTTTAAATCTCCTTTTATAATAAATATTGACTTTGCCCGTCTGTGTATTTAAAATTGCAAACACCATGAATTTATGGTAGATGGAAATACTGTGTTGGACTTTGCAAAATGTACTCTAGAAAAAAACCTCTATAACTTTTCTTACTAAAGATTCAAGGTCAGTTGAATTGGGAAAAAGAATGGCTAAAGGAATATGTCTCCTACCAAAATATGTCATTGTATCTGTATTGCTGAGAGAGAGATAGGACTTTGCTTTAGTTTGTTTCTGATATGAGAAATATTCAAGTGTGATTTGTTTTTATTTTAGTGTAATCTAATTTTTACAAAAGAAGAAGTGGGTGTGCTCTGTCTGAGACTGTGTTCTGTTCTTCCAAAGAAAATACTGATGGTATATATTATAATTCAGTGTTCATAGGTATATTCACATAAGTGTATCTTACAATAATGAAATAATGCAAGGGCTTTCAAAACACTTCAGAAGATCCACTTCTGTTTCTGTGCTTACAGAAAACAAATTATTGTTGATATAATTTGACTAAGTAGCAGTTGTCTGGGAAGAGTTGAAAGAACCCAGCATTAATTTATAAAGAGTTGAATCTATCTATATGCATATCTATATATCTATTATATATTATATATACACTGAAAAAAGATGTAGTCAATTATGTCTCACTGACTTCCTCTGTTGTACGACCTAATATTTATCTTTTTTATCTTGATCAATCTAGAGATCTTATACAAAACATATAGGTCTGATTGATAACAAATGTGTAGAACCCATCTACCTTACACGTGTAGTGAGCCCAAACCTATGATACAAAGGGTGTGGATTTGCCCGCCATAGGACCAGTTAATCTGATGCTCTGATCTTCAGCATTAGCCACATGGCATCCCTGCAGATTGCTCAGATCACATAGGATCACACATGGAGAAATCACTGACCACAGCTTTAAAACATGGTTGTCATTGCTTATTGAAGATACTGCCTGCTGAGCTGTTTTTCAACTGGGTATTTTCATAATGTAATTCGTAGCTGGTCTCACAGTGTTCTTGTGGAGGATGAGAGTTAACAATTTTTTTCCTACCAGGCTGACTGGATTCTCAAGGACAGAACTCTGGAGTGGATCCAAGGATCTGTCTGACTCATCATTGACAAGCTAGAGTTACCAAGGTTCAGTATGAATCAAGCAAAGCCCCAGTTTGTCCCTATAGACAACTGGAATACAGAGGAACCCTGCTGTCATAACTGATGAAAGATTTCTCTCTTCTAGTCACTCCAGACAAATTAGTCTTGACTAGAAAGATAAGGCAAAGTTAACCAGTATTAGCTAGGCACATACTGCTCCCTGAACGCACCCACAGTATTATGCAGTATACCAAGCCATTGTACTTCTAGATGTGTAGTCCTTAAAGAATGGTGAAACCAAGATTAGATGAAGGTCAAATGCAAAGAGACCTTCTGTATGACAGATTCTTTTAATGAAGCATGACTAATTTATTGTCTATTCCTTTGTGTGACATCATCAAGAAGTCAAATGTGTTTCTCCTTTATGTTTTTGCATGTTACCTGACTTGTTATAACATTTAAACTAATACAACTATTAACTTTATCCAGGTAAAATAATATGCCTTCAAGTAAAATAGATTCCAACTTCAATAAATGGAGTTGTAGTTCAGTTAAACTAGTTCATGGGACTTTTATTCAGGTGTAGTTTATTTAGTTTTTACCATACTTAACTGGAGTTAACTTTTCTATTTTTTTTTTTTTCAATTTCAATTTCAATGTGATTTTTTGTTTTGTTCTAAGGTTGTTAAAGGATAAAGCCACTGACCCTGTCAGGGATCACAGGATCTGTGGGTCACATTGACTCCATGATATTCACTAAGGCTATTCTGGTTATCCAGGACTTGTGTGTGTCTATGTCTGATTTTGCCTCTACACAGCCACACACTGAACTTCTGTCATTTATAATCAGCCTTTTTTTAGTTCTTCCCACTGGTGGAAGTGTGGATGGCAGATTGGATTAATGACTGTACTAGTCTCTCTTCTCCAACCAAAGATCTAGTTAGAAACAGCAAGAGTGGTAATGGGCTGTATACTAGGTTGGCTATTTGGCATTGAGGTTATTTGTATATATTTAAATACTGCCACTTTACCTCAAATTTTCGTGTGGGCAGATGCAGTCTGTTCAATCTGTCAGTGTTCATTTAGCAGTAATATTTCACAAAACTTGAAAACCAATAATTACAGGTATGATACTGGGTTTTGAGTCTAACCTTTTTGGATTTGATGTCTTTGCTCTACAAGCTTTTTGAAATTGCTGTTTTCACTTCCATGCTTGTGTTACCATTTTAAGTGCTGATCCTGCTGTTTATATATTTGGAAAGAGATCTTTTTCTAAACAACTGCTGTAGCTTTTTCATGGAGGAAAGAAACGATACACAGAAGATAAATATAACAATAATTCTAAATTCATAATGTTATGAGTTTATGAATTTTTTCTCTTTTTGTACTGCTTGATACCCATCTTTATGGATATGACTGCATGTATCATTCCTTAGACAGCTTTTCAGAAGCAAATCTGAGTTCTGAATTCAATCACAACAGATATAGCAGGAGTGCTCTGTGCAGATGAGCTTAATTAGGTAACTATTGATGGTCATGCCTTAGACTAGATGGGAGTGAATGACTCTTTCTATTTTGTCTTCACATTTCTGTTCCCAGCTAACGTTCCAAAGTGGTTATATGTGTACTGGAGGGTTTTACAACTGAGAGGAAGAAACTCTGCCTTTCAGAGAGGCATAGAATCACAGCTAGACACCCTGGAAGAATCCCATTAGTATTTTTTGTGAATGTCTACTGTAACTCCCTTATGAGAATTCAAATGTCTCTATATTCTCCTTTCTCAGCTCATCCTGACTTGTTCTTCAAGTTTCTGAGTTGAGTGAATAATTCCTTGATAGGAAGGGAATGGAGCTATTTGAGCAGAATCTTTGTGTCTCACACGTGCTGCACAGAATTCCCTTTACTTCTGAAAATCTTCATTGTGCAAGAAAGGTGGAGGATGCTGTAGTAAATAAACTCAATATTTATCATATTCAGTATTTCATGTTACAATAAAAAGACATATGTTATTTACAGGATAATATATCTTACATAACACTGGATTCCATACAAGAAGAATGTGTAGAATGAAAAAAAATCACATTTACTAAAACGAAACACTTCGATAAGTAACATTATTAATTTATATAGGTTAAAGCAACATGGTTGTCAGTTTGATTTATTTGTGCATAAAACAATGGGAGCTATTTTGCTGTTGTTCACACTAAGTAACATTATTATTTTTTGTCTGAATAACTGATGATACACATTATTGTGTAAAACTGCATTTTCAAAAATAATATATTTAGTATAAGCTCAGTCTACACAACTACAACTGTGTATGGATGTAGACAGAGCACTAATGAATATAGGAACCTGGCTATGTGCTCCAATAACTCTAAGGAATGTGTTTATGTCAGATTAACAACAATAAACATGGAAATTTTAGTAGATTTAGCTCTGAATAACACAAATTCCTATAATCTGTATTTGTTCTGTGGAGTGGGAACACTAAGGAAACTGGATTTATCTGAGCTGGTTGTTGTTCACCATTGATATCAATGGGAACAGGAGGAAGTTTCTGATTACCCACTGTTAGAATTGACCTGGCATGATGAGATCCACTCTTCTGTAGTCCTGAAGAGCCAGGGGACCTCTAGGAAGAGCTTCCAAAGATACTGGAGACCTGAGAAAGAAGGTGGGAAGAGGAGTGGGATGGGTGAGAACTGGGAATATGCTAATCCTCTCTCAGCCCTCAATGGGGTTGAGACACTTAAATATGCATGGACGCATATCCATGCTCTTTCCATCTCCCCTGGAGGAGATGTTCCTTACAGACACTATAATCCTCTTCCTTACCACTCTGGTTCAGAGAAAAAATAAATTCCAAAGAGAGCTACAAGTCAGTTGTCAGATTGTTTAAGTGAAACCAGTGGGCAGAGGGACACTGATGACATCAGGCAATTTTCTGTGGCTTTTAAAGACTCTCACAATTGTTTTACCAAAATACTTTCCTTCCACCTTAACAAAACTACCATTTAAAGACCATAAATGTTAGTGTATGGATAATTAAAGAATATAATGAAACATTTAAAGTCATGGTGGATATTCTATGTATGTAAGCATAGTTTTTGTTCTGCTGACAGGGAGTGTTCCTGTGTGCCTAGCTGAATGAACTTCTGGTTTCCTTGCTTGTGTAACTTCACAATTTTTTTATATATGGTAAAAAGCATAGCAAAATAACAAATTGACTAACCATCTTCTTCATTCATCTGTCATTTTCATATCCTTTTTGATGCTGCTGTAATTATTTTCAGTTCATAAAAAAAGAAAAAATTATATATTTTTTTAACTAAGTAAAGAGTATTTCCAATTAACATTTTACATAAGTTCAAAAGGTCAATATTCTTTGTCTACAGTGAGTGCAAACTAAAGTAAGAGTATTTTGGTTTTGGCAGTGCTGTAAGTTTCTTTGTGACTCATTTTGGCAGGTTATAATGGAAGAAACTAATTGATGATCGTGTTTTAATTTGGGTTTTTAATTTGCCATTGAACACAGTTCGCTTTTTTTCACCAGAAGTTGGTTCAATTACTTTCTTAAAGTTCATTAAATGACAGAAAGATTTTCCTAATTTTCTGATGTACCTAGGAAAAAAAATTCCTAACATACTAATGAGTGAAAAATTAAGAAGCTTGATTACTGATTGCATCAAAGAATTAGGAGAAACATTTTTGAGGACATTCAATATTACAAGTAATCCAAAAAGCTGCTAATCTTCTGAAAAGAAATATTATTTTTTGGAGATTAAATGGTAATTTGGTTCCCCTTAGTTTTGCTTTCACAGTAACTATTGAAGTGTTTTAATACATAGATAAATCAACGTATGTGATAATTCCTCATATATTCTACGTGTTTATGGTGCCAAAGAAGGGCTCTTCGTTTTTTTCCTCTTTTTCCACCACACTTTCCTTTGAAGTCAGATGCTTTTGATGGAGCTGATACTCCACTAGTCTTTTGCAGCCAAGTCCTGCTCATGTCTCCTGTGTTCTGTGGTTTCATAACCAAGTTCAGATTTTGAGCATGCCTTTCTGTACCCTTTGGGAGCTGACAGACATTAATCTGTCCAGCCTTTTATCATCTCTCAGAGAGATCAGAATTTACTCACAATTCTTTGTCCTATGTCTCCCAACCTGAGTGTCCTAAAAAGTTTCACTTAGGTGCATTGGTATGCTCATTAATTTTCAGCTTTAAAATAACCCCTTCAGTTGAGAAATATTTCCTAAGACTAGAGTCAGGAAGTGCAATTAAATGAATTAAAAAGTGTCTGGGTTAAAGGAGAAAATTAGGGGAGAAAGAACTAAGTTTTTGTTATTTTTGTTTGTTTGTTTTGGTTTGTTTGTTTTTAGAGGTCTAATGCATCTTGTATAATATATATTCTCATGGATCCTTTGCATTTTGAAAAAACAGCCAACAGGCAAATCCTAACAACTGTATACCAAGGCAAGCAAGCAAAACCAAGTGCATTAATATTCTGCTCACTTATGAATTTAATTTTAATATTTAAAATATGATTTTTCTATACCACTTTTTTTTTTCCTATTTTTTAATTCTCCTATCAGCTGTTACCAATCAAAGGAAGAAAGTAGAGTCAGATAAATGAGGGAAAAACTAATAAAGCATTAGGCAAAAGTATAAAAAAAGGTTATAGAATATCAGTAGATAAGGACTTCTTTCCTTCTAATAGATAAGAACAGCCTGTCTTTGCCATATATATAACATCTATTATGGAAAAGCTATTGTTTCAAGGATGCAATTTTTACTACTTCATGAAGTTAAAATAATTTCTTTTAATTGGAAAGATTAAAGTGACTTTCCTAGCTGGAAATTGCCTTCTGTAGAAAACAACATCAGTAGACTTCTGAGCAAATTTAAAAAAAACCCAGACAAATGGAAAACCAAAACACTTCATATTTTGCTCCCTTGCACACAAGAAACGATGTCAGTCCTGTTTTTCCAAGAAATGAAATTGCAGGGAGAGGTGAGGTACCCAGCACTGTGTAGAACTGCACTCACTACAGAGGACAATGCATCACACCAATAATTCTGTATGCATGCAGCATTACTTATGGGAAAAGTACTGCTTATATTTATGAGCTAATTAATAATTCAAACACACACAGTGACCAGTCTACAACTTCAGTATTCCATGGGCAAGAAATTACAGATTCAGCAGTTAAGAATTTTTAAAAAACTTATGTTAATCATAACGTGTCATTTTATTGATGTAGATCATGACAAATGTCAATATGAAAAATTATTTTTACCCATCAACTTCAGATTATTTTCTTGAAAATGCAAGCACTTGATTCTATGTTATGAAGGGAAAATATGGCTTGGCACTGACAGTTTAACACTGTATTAGAAGCTAAAGAAAGCAGCTTGTAATTCAGAATCATATTCTTGTGTCCTGGAAGTTGTAAAAAAAAAATGTTTCCATAAAGTTTACAATCAGCTTCAAATGAAGTCACTTAGAAAAAAAACCTGCTGGTACTCATTATGCCTCTGGTATCCAATTCTGAGGTGCTGGGCTTTGAAACAAAAAATTTTACTATTTTGTGAAGAGTCCATAATAGATCATGAAACTAGTTAGAAGGGACATATAAAGAAGCTGACTGTAAAATAAGTGCTGTAAAATGCAGAAAGACAATCAAAAAATGAAATGGCATTTATTAAAGTTTGGTTGCATCTAGATGTAACATTAAAAAATATTAATAAAAGAATAGCTAAAATATTAGGCTGTGTAAAAAAGATAAAATCCCTTTAAAGGATATGATTGGTTCTCACTAAGCTTATGTTTGTATGAACCTAGACTAACTGACCTAAATTCAAATATATACTTGTGAAAAAGTAGTGTAAAATCAGACTACAGCCTCAGTATAATTACCAGAGTATTACTGGGAGAAGAGATCTAATTGAAATGACAGAATAGTTATTAGTCTTTGAGACTGCCCTACATAAAGTTCACGAGCACTATAAAGATGAATGTGTAAAATTATTTTTATAAATAAATTACATTGATATCAATATGACATTTGCTATTTTAAGTTCTTTTCAATGTAATTTGTCTCTTCAAGTTTAATCACACTTGTTGCAGAGATCTGTAGATTATTTATACATCCATTTTCTGACATTTCTCTGCTTGCCAAGCTAAAAAATTCACTTTACAATTGTGCTTTATTTGCAGCATCTGGCGGGGACCAAATATAAACTGCACAGACAGTTCAGGTTATACTGCTTTACATCATGCAGCTCTAAATGGACACAAGTAAGTGCCTCATTTCATTTCTATGTACAATAGGATTCAACTGTGTAATTCAAAAATATGTAGCATAGCATTGATATTTTCACTGAAATCTGACAAACTCTGACTTTCTAAAATAATTTTATTTCCCATGGGATATACTAATGTAAGAATATTTGACACTGTCACTGATAATGGCAAATGCAGTTTAGAAGCTACTGATTCTATATTGATTCTTCCAAATTCTTCCTCAATTTGGAGTAAATCTTATTGCTGATACCTCTAGTGGTGTCTCTAGTGCTTTTTAGCTGGACAGAACTTGCAGTAGAAAATTTTACAGTATTCTTGTATCTATGTTTGGAAGACACTGAGTGGCTTTTCACTAGATAATGTTTTAACATAAGGCTTTGGGTTATTTCTCTATGGGAGAAAAGGAACTGATCAAAAGCCAACTGAAATTAAGAGTTATTTGCACTCACTTTTATGTGATTTTGGATTGTCCATAAGATAATAAGTGAATCCTTAAAAATTTTGTGTTTAGTTAATAATGCTCCATGGCATTAGGTCTAAGTCCTTAATATGGTCTATTAATATCCTTTTCTTTTAAAAAAAAAAAAAAAAAGCTCTTTTTTTTTATAGTTTATGGGTTATTTCTTGTGCTGTTGCACATTTTTAATTGGCAAAAACCCAAGCCTTAGCTTGCAAAATTTTAAAAGTAAAAATATGAATGTAAAAAACACTGACTCTATCAAAAATTGCAAGTGAATCCTAGCAATATAAACTATAAAATCCCCAAAATCACAAAAACCAAATAGTGTTTTCACACCCAGCATGGGCCAAACTTCTGCTGAAGTCAGAGGGAACTTAAAGATGTGGAACTATGTCCAGCAGCAGATAAAAGTGGAACTTCTGTAAAGGTCATAATGGCCACTAGCTGCTATGACCACTTAGCCTCACAGCAGGGTGGTAGCAGTTCCTGACAGCACATTTATAGCTTGTTATATTAAACTAAAATACATCATGAGGTATTCCATGATGTTTCAGGACTTGCTATCCAGGCCTTTTATCCAAGCTATCACACTGACCCTGCTACTGTCAGCAAGAGACTTGGACAGACACCTAGCAGATGGAATTTCCTTAGTCTCAAATAACTAATAAATACCTTTACAGTCTGTTTCAGATTAGAAAGTTAATACTCAAAATCAATATTGTACAGAATCTTTTGACACGAGAGCTTTCCCACTCAGAACTTGCCTTTGAAAACTTTTGTGGATTTAATTTTGCCCATTGTACATTAGATGGATGAGAGAGATTTCAAAGTTTTTTAGGAAAAGTGAGAAAATAAGACTTAATGACCCAACTACTAATTTGTGGCTGGGACACTTGTTGGATATCAGGGTTCAAGTCCCACCTTGATCATTGTAGATGCTGAATTCCCTTCCTCCTTGGTTATTCTGGGATAGTTCTCTTTCCTTTTGAAATTATTCTAGTTTATATAAGTAATTAGATCATATCTGGGGCAGGCACTTTAATCTCAGTCTCCTGAAGTAATTTTACTTAGCCCAGTAATGTTAGTGGGATAAGGACTCTCAGTCTTCTCCTCACTGAAATTTTTATCTACAAAATGAAGTTCTGATAGAGTGCTAAAAATGACTCACCCTAGAGAAGTGTGGTGGGTCAGGGCATTCTGGAAGGATGAAGGGGACCTGGGTTCTATTTTGTAGCTTGAATCTTGCAACAGATTGTTGCTGTGTATCATTATCTATGTATTTCAGTTCTAAAGTTAGTTTGGGTTTGGGGTTTTTTTCTGTTTTTTTTTTTCCCCACCTAATTAAATTTCTGTTTCCTTAATTTTGTGTCCCTTTCAAACTCCTCTGCATCTCTAGCCTGCCAGTCTCTAGCATTCGACCATCTACTGCAACTTCTATTTTATGAGAAGTCTCTCAAACCAAATTTGTACTAAAAAGTTTCTCATGGGAGTCATTTTTCTGGAACTATCTATGTAGCAAAAGTCTTTCTGTAGTGGAACTGCTCTTTTTTTTTTGGTTATATTCATGTTATTTGACCTTGTCAGAACTAAGGAAAAGCCAGCTTAAAGTCTTCTTCAAAGCTTAGATGTGATGTCTCCAGTATCTCTATGATTTCTTTTGAAAACAATTGGGAGTTTCTTTTCACCTGGGCATATTCACTCTTACTTGCCATATTTTTCTATGAATATGCAATTAAATAAGGTTGCATCAAGGTTGGGAGATCAAATACTTTGGGATTTACCTTCTGTCTTAGTTTGTAATCAAAGGCTTCATTTTTAGTCATAACACAGGCTTCATTGAGCTTCTGCCCCCCTAATTTTTTTGAGCCAAATTAGTAAGAGTTAGTATTTCCATATCCAGTAAAAAAAAAGTGTGTAGAACTGCCCACACTGGAACACACATGTTATTAACAATAACTAATGAAGCCTGACTGTGTCAAACTATGAGAAGCCAAATGAAGAGATTAGACAAAATGTATTTACTTTCTGACGTACTTGATAACAGGATCACACCACACAGTTGATTTCTACATTTAACTTTGAAAGTTAATACAGCAGACTGCTTAAAAATCAGGGATGCAATATATCAGCTTATACTAATCTTTCATTTAATGTATGATAAGGCACACTGAAAATACTGAAAGGAATATAATAAGAATTAAAATAATAAAAGTCACTTTTCCCTCACTGCTCTTGGGAAGCTTGATGTGGAAAATGAAAACAAAAGCAGTTATTCCACAGAAGATAATATGTATCTAACTAGGTCATCATTACATTATTTCCTCCATCTCTGAGATAATGCCTTAAAGAAGAAGAAAAACTGTTACTTAAGCCTTAGTGCAAGAACATAAAGCTGCCCTCTTGACTTCTTGCCTCCAGAACTCAGCAATGGTGAGGACAATCTGCCCTCAGTGCCTGGAAGGTTTCTCTTGAGGGTCATGAATGTGGCCTGGACTGGCAAATCCTAAAATTATTCTGTAGCCAGGCAATCCTGTTGAATGAAACAGATTCAGAGAACTGATGATAATATTGTTGATGGGTATTCATAAGAAGATTCATGTTGGTAATTTTTGTTGACAATTAAAAACGTGTTAGCTATGTTTTACTATTTTATTCTTAGAAAATATTTCTCCTCATTGTTGTATCTGTCTCACTTGAAATAGAGGGATTTTATTTTGTCATTCAAGGTAAACTTTTTGGTAATATGTATGTTCATGTAAAAAGTTAATAAAATAAACTTCCTGACAATTTTTAGATTTAATTCCTGTTTTCCAGGGATATAGTTCTCAAATTACTTCAGTATGAAGCATCAACTAATGTGGCAGATAATAAAGGTTATTTTCCTATTCACTTGGCTGCTTGGAGAGGAGACGTAGACATTGTGAAGATTCTCATCCATCATGGGCCATCACACTCCAGAGTGAATGAACAGGTGAAGTGATAAATATTTGTGTACATCATCAGAAAAGAGCAGCACATGTCCTTTAGGTCTGGCAAATGTATAGCCAAGTTAAAATTTTTCTTTTCCATTGTTTCAGTAATTTCTTCTCCAAGACTGATAAAATCTTCCAATATAAACATACCACATATGTTTCTTCTGGATGGGTGCTGACCTAAAGAATATTAGATTTTAAAAGTATGCCAAAGCCTTCTGCTTCTTTCTGAAAAATCATATGAAGATACTCTAACTATGCATCTTATATATGTATTGATGTAAATTTGCATAAATCTGTGCCTTTTTTACCTTATTAGATAATAATTTCCTGAAAAACATGGAGATAAAATTAATTTTCTGGGTGTATTTTGAGTGTGGTGTAAATGAATGGATATGCCGAGATGAATGACAAACCAGATGGACTGCATGTATGCATGTGCAGTAGAAAGGACACATACATACTAGGAAAAAATGATGAATTACAGTGGGCAGGGGCAGGATAAGTGTGCTGCATTCTGTTGTCAGACAGATGGCACACCTTCTGTTTTCATTCTGTACATTCTTATAGCATCCATTTGTAGGGTTACTATTTAGAAATAGAAATGATTAAAATTTGACACCATCTATAGTCAGCGGAACTGTCTGAGAAGCAGGCTGTGAAATATGAGTAGGAACCATAAGCTATTGAATTTGCTTGGGGAATCAGGAAGTTACTGGGTGTAAAGGTGGGAGTTAGCTACAGAATCAGATGTAAATTTTAATGTCTACAGTGCCTGTACACGTGCTGGTTTATTCTACAGAGTCACTGTAATCATGGGAACCAATTGAGTTATTCAGGTGACCAAAAGTAAGGCAGGATTCATTTTCCCAAACACGGAAATCCTGTACTTTTTAAGGCTCTGCAGTAAATGAGACATCTGTGTAGGGCTGAAGGTATGACAGAGGATGCTCAGAATTCCCATGTCCTTGTTGGAGTGGCTAATGGTCTCCAGGTAGGGTATCCTAAAGTACCTGATGGACTCCAGGTAAGGTACTCAAATGGCAAAGTGTAATCTAACACATGAATTGCACTCTCAGTGTCCATATTGCTGTGTCTGGAAGGCAAACTGTGAGAAAATAAGTAATGTTAGACCTAAATTTCAAACAACCAATATGAGATGCCATTTTCTGAATAATTTATTTGATATTTGAGGCTACACACTTAGCTATTGGAATTCATACAATAACTATGATATGAATATCAAGTATTAGTGCAGGAAATAAAGTAATGAAGTATGATCTTGTGACAGGAAGAATCCTATAATATTTTGACTTATAAGAGAAAAAAAAAATTGAAAAGATTGTCATTCAGTGGTTTGAGTTGCAGGTTAGGAGTTTCTCCCATTTTATTATTCTCAACAATTGTTGTATGTAGGATGAAACCAGTTGAAGTGTAAGCTTATGTTTTGTCAAGAAGGTTTTTTTTCAGTTTTATTTCTGAAAAAATAATATTTAAAAAAAGCCAACTTTCTGATTACATGTTATCCATTGGCTTGAAGAGATTCCTTATATGCTACTGATAGGAAACTGGAACCTATGCAGGAGCTTCAGAGAGACAGATAGTGAAAAAGATAGTGAGATCAGAAAGAGAAATATAAATTCAAAGCAAATTCTCCCCAATCCCACATATACACCCAAACTAGAATGTTTTTGAGCTGGATTAGGTGTACTGCTTATAAGACATCCCAGGCTATTTTTCTTCCTTGTTGTTTTTTTTTTCTTCTGAGAGGAGGGGAAAAGGATATCCATTTTCCCTGACATTTACTCACCACAGTAAATAATATACTCAAAACAGACTTTCCCCCCACCTTTTTTTTTTTAATTTATTTTTTTGCAAGTATTCCATTAGGAATGTGTTTTCAGTTTAAGAAAATAGTTTTGTTCTTTTTTTTTTTTAACTAATTTGTAATACATATTTGCTTTTTATCTATTCTATTAACATTCAATGTAAAAGAAATTCTTCTAAAATTGTAAGTGAAAATAATGACACAATAGAGAAGTAATTGAGAAGCTTGTGATGCATAAGTATATATTACATGAAATAATGGGTTTGATATGGTATACTCTAAATTAATTGAACTGCATTCTACACATTTAAAATTCAGTTAACTAGCTTCATAGCATCATATCCAGCCATATTTAGGATCTAAAGCTCTGAATGCCCCCTACTGTTCCTATTACATAAATTTGAAAAAAACCCCAACAAAACAGTGAAGAGGCAAATAACTAAATGACAATTATTTTATGGGGGTGGTGGAATGTAGACTGACAACTCCACATACAGAAAATAGTTACAGCATAACATTTATGTAAGAATAATTCTATCACTCTTTAATACAGCAGTCTTAGTGGGCATGCATGACATGTGTTTTAAATTACAAATGTATTTAAAGTTCATTGATGAAGATTTGAATATGTGTAAATTATAAATAGAATGAAGATCAAGTAGGTAGTATGAGATCAAGATTTGTTAGTAAATTAATAACAAATATAATAAAAAGTTGTACTTTGCATTATTCAAACTACTACATTCAAACTATTTATGTGTTTATGTTATGTGTTCTTAATAAAATTACATTGTAGATAAGAAATCCTAATCTATAAAAAAAATTACAATAAAACAAATTATATCATAGATAAGAAATCCTAATCTATGACCAAAAAAAAGAATAATCAAAGCTAGCCACATATAGGTCAATGTGCAGTGTTTGGTATTCGTGTAGGAAATCACATAAATAAGCATGAGATATTGGGAATAAATACCAAGTTCAAAGTTGGGTTTTTTTTAGTTGTATATTAAGTCTATTAGTCCCAGAGTAGACTCTTGGGGTCTTTAGAGGCAAATCCCTTTCATTAGGGATTAGACTACAGAGGCTTAAACTGCATTGAGAGTTAAGGAAAAAAAAAATCAGGAGGGTAAAGAATTTCATTACCTCTGTATCAATTTGTTGTAGATGTAAAGGAAAATATGAAGGAAAACAATAGTGCTACAGGGAGAAGAAGATGTCCAACTATGTTATTTATGAGTATTTCTCCTGTTTGAGTATTTCTTCTCTTACAAAATAATTTTGATTCTCTGGTATTACTAACTACCTAATTTAAGCATTCATACTGCAATAGGTTACTTTTGATACCTATTGGGACCACCATATTCCATGTCATCTCTATTCCACTGAAAAGATCCTATCTCCCCAAATGCTATTTTACATTTGTTTGGTCTTATTAATGTATCTGGGAAACATTTGTGTAAATGCAGCCCATTTTCAGAATTGCAGTGAAACCCACTCTCATTTCTGTGTTAAAAATCATCAGGGGTCCACATATCAATAAATATTTCTGTCCCAGGCTTTTGGCAGACAGCTTTAGGCAATGATGGAATACTATTCTGTGAAAGGACAAGACCTCATAAAAGAAAAAAAATCAATTAGGAATCGTAGGTCTTAAACAAAAACAGAGTTAGAGAAACACATCTATTGATATAATATAGAACTTATTTTAGTGATATAATATAGAACTTCTTTTAGATGTCTAGTGTAGATATGAACTCTTTAAGTTCTAAATTAGTGAATGTAAGCACAATGGTGAATAATTTTCTGTCTGTGTTCAATTAGAGTTGGAAAATATTTAACCTTCTCTTGAATGTTTTGTTTCTTAAATCAGTTTTGAAAATCCATCTGGAAATACTAGGCATGCCTAATTTTTATGCTTGGTTTTCTGTTTAAGAGAATACTTGATAAGGAAATGTATGGGCTTTTAATGTCTTTCATGACATTCAAATTAGGTTCACTGATGACTTGTGTGATAAGAAAAAGAATATCATCAGTTATTTTTCAACATAAACTGTAAAAATCTGTGCAGTGTGTAAAAAAACCATTGCCTTCCTCAAAAAGAATGGAGAAAAGTTACAGTGCTGTTCTCAAGAGCTCTCTGCATTCCTGGCTGTGTTTCCATTGTTTGGCCTTTGCCCTAGACATCCAGGAGAGCACTCAAATTCCCACTGTAATTAAATACAGTGCCATGCTGTTTGCTGAATCAATTGGGCAAACTTCCCTATTCTTTTCGGCATGATTAACTTACACTGGTAAAACTTCTCGGGGAACTGCCTTCCTGTTTGAACAGATAAAGCCCATCCTGAAATAACTTGTTTCTCTGGCTTGGATATATTGTTTCTTTATTTTTTTTTCTCTATTTAATTCTTTAAACATGAAAACATTATTTTTATATCTTTTTGTTTCTCTCTAGTTGACTATACTTGAGTATACTGAGTATATAGATAGTGTATTTCAAACTCTCCCATTGTTCCATCCTTCTTTAACAATCACATAACTTCAGCTCTTAAAATATAATTATTTTTTTAAATTATTCTTATTGTACATCTTCTATAAACAAATATTTTAAAAAGGAAGCTCATAGGATTTTAAAGAGGGAAGGATTTTTTTTAATAAGTTTTAATGAGGTAGTACCTCTGAGCTCTGATAATACAATGCCTACTCTGACTGCATATGTGTAGATGGTATCTTCAAATTCACATTACTAACATTTTTGTGTGTTTTGTTTCTTAGCATTTGCCAAACTAAAGCTACATTTCAGTTAATGTCAAATCAAAGTTATTCAAAATTAAAAAGAACTAGGTGTCACTGAAATAAAATAGAAAAATCCAACCTGGACAAACATGATAATTAAACTATCTACAAAACACACAAAAATGTTAGTAATGTGAATTTGAAGATACCATTTTGTTCAGATTTACAGATGCTTTTGCACAGCATGCTGCTTTATAATATACTTTTCTGAAATATGCCCTTGCATGGAAGTTCTGCTGGATATTCTTTATTTAGAGGGAGCAGTTTTCAGTTTGCTCTACAGCAGTGGTGATTTGGACAGTTTGGTCTGGATGTGTCTATGTATCTGTGGCTAAAATTTTGGCCCATCACCACATTTATAGAAAAAGGCCTTAGCCAATTTATTGTCTCTTTGAAAATTTAATCAGAATACATTTAAAATACAATAGTGGACTGTTGGCACAAGATTCCAGATAATTTATGTAATATCCAGCAATGCTTAAAAAAATTAAAAGATAAGCAGATATTTTATATATATATATATACACATATATTTGACAAATATCTAGTAAATGTATATTTTGATCTTTACCTCTCTGAATGTAGATATAGTTTCACATCTAATTTCTGTGTAACCATTTCCATTGGATATGTAAATCCAGTAACTGTAGGCACAAATTACCATAATTGGCTGTTTTGTGTGCAATTATCTGATTTTCATACTTAACTGTGGTAATGCCCAAATTAGACTGCAGTTGCCTGTTCGTCTATGCAGTTCTGTCCATGAAATATTGAGAATCTAAAAATAAATTCTAATAAACTATGCTTGTGATTTGTGGGCGTGCCATTGTGCATACAAAAGTTTAGAAGTCCCTAGAGCATAAAAATGTGATAGGTAGTTGATAGATTATTGAAGCCATGTAGTGTTGTGACTGTGCATTTTTGGTCTATGTATGGTGGTCTGAATGATTAAATGATTAAATACTTCTTAGACATCAAGCCAATGGAAACTTCTCACTTCCTACCAGGCTCTTCTCCAGCTTCTGTCTTGCAGTTTAGCAGGAAACACACATTCCAGTCTCTGCAGTCTTGTGAACTCTGAAGAGTTCATCTGCAACATTAAGTGATCTGAATGTATTGGTCTGTCTCTTCTGTCTCCCAGGATCATCTGAGTCATTTTAAATTACAAGATGAGATGAAAATAGCAGTTGTTAAAAACCACCAACCTGAGAATTAAGTTCTCGATTATAAAATTAGAAACATTGTTACCAAAAAAGGAAAAGGAAAAAAGAAAGTTGTTCCCCTTTCCACCTTTTTAGATATTACTGTGCAACATAGATTTTCTTATCCTGGGTAGTTCTTCAGTAGGAGGCCAAGTCCTCATTTTTGTGATTCTCCCACATTTTCAGAAGGCAAATGTAGTTTTTTCTATTTTCAGATCTTTGTCCCAGAACTTTCTTCAGTTGTTTCCTTGAGAAATATAGCCTATGGATTCAGTTTTTTCTCTTTTCCTTCTCTAATATATTTTCTGATTTTTAAAAATTTAATATTATTTTTAATTTCTGTATGTAACACTTCAGTTCATTGGTTTTCTTCTTTTACCCCATTTTCAAAATTGTCACAACAGTTTATAAATCATATATCAGAGAGGCATTCAATGTACATACTTTTAAAATGGATAGTGTCTAGCCTATTTTAAGGCTTAGAGACTACCTAATATATATTAATAATATAGATGGCATATAGCATTCAGAGAGCTCTATAACTGATTTCCTTCTGTCTGCCTGAAGTTATTTTTCTATTTGGGATTGTAAGTATACAGGCAGAAATGGAAGAAAACAATTAAGAGATACTGCTCATTCTCAATATTTATTTATTATTAAGATTATTAAATAGTATTTGCAAAAAGATTTGTGAGGCATTGCTTTCTAAAGGAAAACTTTATTTAATCCACAGCATACAAATACTCACATGCCTTAAAATGTACACATACATCTCCCTGGAGCATTAAGACTGGCTGCTTACATGATATGCTAAGTCTGCCTAGTATCTAGAGTAGCTACTTTGTCTTTTTCCACACTTAGTTGTCTTGATTGTAACTTTTATGGTGATATATGAAACTAGCCTTGTGCCTGATATATTTTCATTACAAAGTTTTTCTCTGTAATTTCACTACTATTATAACAAACTGCTGTGATTCAGTACCACTTAAGATGAGAAGAGAGGCTTTAGGTAACTCACAGTTATTCTAAGGACTCAACTTATTATTTCAGGAACAGTTGAATCGAGGAGAGTTAAGGATTTTGACACATCATGAACAAGTTTTTTGGGGAATATTGTTAAAAATTCATTGGGAACAATGTGGACACAGAGGGCCCTCATCTGCTCAAGACTTACAAAGCTGAAGTATTAATGTATTAGTAAAATTGTAGTGGAGTTGTTGAAGCATTTAACATACACTACCTTCTGTGGTCTTGCAAAGGCTGCCTGTGGAGTGATCTCGGTGGCAATTGATAGAAGCTGAGCAGTTCTAGTGTGTGATGAAACATGAATTTCTGAAGCTTTTGTTTTGTTTTAACAGAACAATGAAAATGAAACAGCCCTGCATTGTGCAGCTCAGTATGGTCATTCAGAAGTAGTGGCTGTTCTTTTAGAAGAGCTGACAGACCCCACAATAAGGAACAACAAACTAGAGACACCTCTGGATCTAGCGGCGCTTTATGGACGGCTGCGTGTTGTAAAAATGATCATCAAAGCCTATCCAAACCTGATGAACTGTAACACAAGAAAACACACTCCTTTGCATCTCGCTGCACGGAACGGCCACAAAGCTGTTGTACAGGTGCTTCTGGAGGCTGGGATGGATGTCAGCTGCCAGGTTAGTGTGCAATTCTTTCTTCCCCTCTTCCTTTTCTCCTTCCTTTCTTTTCGTCTTTGTTTCCTTGCTTTACATTAGGATATGATTCAAATTAAATAGCTTATTACATTTTTTTCCTTTTATTATACACTTGCATTTACTTTCTTAGAAACACTGCAAGGTGGTATATAATACAGTTTTATTTTTATGCACTGAATGATGAGTTCAAAGCAATAACTCATGTTCAAATGTTCAAATCTGAGTGTATATTTTATTGTAGTCTTGAGATGTGTAAATATAAAAATCATATCCCCCATTCATGTAGGTGTATATATATATTTATTTTACACCATTGGCTTTAATGTTAATCTTCTGACTTGCTAAAGCTATGGCACTTCATAAACATAGAAGTCTGAAAATGTGTTTAACTGATAACTCATTTTCCCAGCATTATGATATTCTAAGCCCAAAGTTACTAAGTAATAATATTTATTTTCTGTTTTTCTTAACACCGGTGCTATAAATCTAAAAGAAAATTCTATAGCAATACTCTTGCAGCTACTGACTCCAACATGTTTGATGCATCTAGTTGTCTGCACAGGAAGTTGTAATGTTGTAGAAGGGGTAATTTTAAATAAAAGAGATATAGATGGGAACAGAAACAAGGTGCAGCAGCAATACATTTTATGTCCAATTCGTTGTAGTGGAGAGTGCCCAAGCCTTTTAACTACAGAGGACCTGATTCTGTTATGTCTTGCCTCAGTGTTATGATTTATTTTGATTTGATTGACAGCTCTGTATTTGATTTTAAAGTGTATTTTATCTTCAGATTTAAAGTAGACTTCCTTGTCTGGGTAAGTATAATGTGCTTAGGATTACAGTTGTTTCAGCTTTGTATCTATATTCAGTTAAACCAACCAAACATAACTACATCTATTTTAGAGTCATATCTAGGCATTCTTTAAGCAATAGGTGACCTGTGAATGTGCCTAAATTTTATAACCATTTTAAGCTTTAGGTACATTTAATCAAGTAGCTCTGTGCTTTTGGGGCTATCTTTTATAAAGAAGGTTTGCTCTTGAATTCTGTGCATTTCTGTGCATTTCTGTTATTTCTGAACTCTTCTATCAAGGTCATGTTTTCTACTCTTGAGGAAAAAAATGTGATGTGGTAAAGACACATTAAAAAAACCAAACCAAACCAAAACAGAAAATATTAATCTATTACAAGATTAAAAAATAGATAATCTCAAATGCCTTCAAAATGAAAATGTGGTAAAATTGTTTTGCTACTTCTCTTAGTTTAGTATGTTTTGAGTAAGCATTACTACTTGCTTCAAACTATTTCAAATGAAGACACTTTTTTTCCTGTGGTTTGCCTACTTCTATATTTACTTGACATTGTGCTTCCAGTTTTTGTTGTTGGTTGTTTTTTTTTTTAACTTTTGTAACTAAAAAGTGATATTTTTGCAAAGGTTAATACAAACAGCACTTTTGTTTCAGCTGTCTTTTACTATTACTACATCTTCAGTAATTTAGAAAAGTTTAATGCTAAAGCAACACATTACAGAGCCCTTGAATAGATGTTTCTGAACTTATCATTTCTCTTCTGTCTCTAGGAAATAAACAAAAAATAAGAAAGAATTCTGAATAAATAGAATGATTAAAAAAGTAGTCTCTGTCATGGCAACTTACACACTGATGGTTACATGAGGGTTGAACATTACACAATGCTTTTATGAAATGTGTCCTTCCTCTTATGTAATTTAGATAATTTTAGCACAACTGTGAATTCTCCTAAGCCATTTCTATCTATAGTTATACCAAAAAGTTTTTTGCTGTTAAAAATTACAGTGGCTGCAAATTTTGTGAAATCTTTTGAGAAATGGTAGATTCTTCTGATAACAGTAATTTGTTTACCATCTACTATAAAATTCTAGTACTTTTTTTTTTTTTGTAAATTCTTATTTATTTTAAGTAATTTATATATTCTCATTTTTTTTAGTTATTCCTAGGCAGAGGGAATTTTTACATTTTATTTCTTTCTTTTTTTGCACTGGGTAATCTTGTTTCTTCTGTGTTTGTCCTACTTGCTGTAAGGTCTTGCACTAGTCTCCATCAATATATTATTTTTCATTCAGCATCATGACAAGTTGGTTCTGTACATATTGTTAAAATATTACTTCTATAACCTCTGAAAAATTCTTTGTTGATGGTGACTGACAGCTTATTAAACAGCAGAGCATACAGTATCAGCCTGTTACTTAAAACTGAACTCAGCTCTTTTAATATTAATTAAATTGCTCTGCATCACTGATTGGGAAAGAACTGTGCATGAAGTATAAATCCATGTAGTAAATAAAATTGTACCATTCATACACATTAAATAAATTCAGCTTATCAGCAGTAAAGAGCTCTCAGAATGTTGTGAGACAATTATAGAAGTAGCCTATCTTCTATCACTCTGTAATTGTCAGTGTTTATTTAAATGGAAAGTTTACTTTATCCATGTTATCTTTCTTTTCTGTACTCCCTAAGCACATCTAGTCATAGCAAACATTTGGACTAATAATAGACAGCCTTTAATTTTTGATTGAATTAATCACACATTTTATTCATTTCCCACATCTATCTAATATCCTTCAAGCTGAAATTATTTAGAAGTGAGCAATACAAATCTACATAATCTCTTTATACTTTGAAGCTTTCATTTAAATTGAAATGTTCAAGTAGTAGGCCATGTGTACATTTCCAAAGTGTTATATATCACCTCAGCCAGTCCTCTGAGTTTCTTTTAGCCCTGTTCACCCTGAAGCTCAGCATTTTTCGTACATTAGAATGGAGCATGGTAGCTGAACTCTGGTAACAAGGACATTTCTGCCTTCTGGACAGTTTTTGGGTCGAGGAGTCTGATTCCCTTGTTAGTTATTCACTATTACCACGAAATCCTGCCTAAGGCTTTTCAAATTTACGTCAGCATTCATCTTCATGACATCTCATGCAGGATTACACATCTGCATCTTACAAGTGTGCTTTCAATTTCCATTTTTCCAGACTGATTTTGTTAATTTTCATGGTAATACTTCCTCTCTTGCTCAGAAAATCACCTATATTTAGTAGACAGATTATTCCACTATTTATATGGTGTGCCTTTCAAATTCCTCTTTTGAACTGCTTGCAATACAAATATATATCTTGTTTCTGGGATATGCTGTTCATTAGCATTGTCTCATAGCTTGGAGTTGTAAAGCAAACGCTGATCAGAATTCAGAGCAGTGTAGAATGCCTGTAAAGCATTTCAGGATCATGTTCAGATACGACAGGAAATATGGTAGAATACACCAAAAAAGTATAAAATGAAAAAAATTGCATTTGACTTTGATTCCTCTCCCCACAATATGAATTACGTATGTAGGTGGCTTTGGTTCACTGTTACAAAACTATCCTCTGGCTCTCAAGTTGTCCCAAGGTACATCTGGTTTTCATTCCATTTCTTATGAGTTGTGTGCTTTCATGAAGGAAAACAGCCCTTGCCTTTCCTCCACTGGGCAATTTTGATCAATAGAAAGGACTGATGACAGTTCTGTTGGTTATCGTATCAGGATCCTTTCCATCCCTTAACTGAGGAATCTAAGGATAGGTGCTCTTCCTTGTCCTCAAAGCTCTTGATTTAGCATGCTGGAATGGGTCTCAGATCATGCCACAGCAATGGATTCTAGATAGCTGTTGTCACTGAAACATGTCCCTTTTTTCCATAAGAGAAGGTTCCTTATTAGTACTGAGTGATCTAAACAATTTTAGTCAAGGTACAGCTGATTCCCATCTCTGCAGTTTCTCCTCAGGAAGATTAAAATTTAGTGCTCAAGCCTCCTATAATATTTGAACCTCTGGATTTTATTGTCGGTATATGCATCACCAATTATCATCCTTGAAGAATCACAGAATGAGTCTTCTCCATGAGTCTTCTCTTGTCTAGGCCAAACATAACCAGCTCTGTCAGCCTTTCCTCACAGGAGACATGCTCCAGTCTCTCAATCATCTTAATGACTCTCTCCAGTAGCTCAGTATCTATCTTGTACTGGGCAGCCTAGAACAGGACAGAGTACTCTAGGTGTTGCCTCTAGGTAGGCCATTGTTCTGTACTTAAGTTTTATATTTGAACAGAAGTCCATTCACAAAGATTTATTTTTCTTGTCACAGAAATCTGCAAAATCTAGTTCACAGATATCTGATGTAGAAATTAAATGATCTAAACATAGGCATCTAATGCTGTTGAGGGTGCCTCAAGGTATCCAAGACATCTGTATGGGGCAGATATGATGCAGATCAAATATGAGCATCAGCTAGAACATCAGCTGGATGACAGGTGGAATATCCTAGGGCATCTCTCACCATGCAACTGAATGGATCCAGTTTCAGATTAAAACACCAAAGTGTAGGTGTCTGTATGTAAACTGTCTGACTACTGAACAGCTATGTTCCACTGATGGCATTGACTAGATTTGCACTCAATGCAGTGGGAGTTTAGAAATTTTACACAAATGTAGGCTTGTTAACTGGGAGTTGTTTAACATTCCTGTGCTATTTTCTTATATAGTTATGTATTTTTATAGTAGAACAGACAGCATTTATGTTGTTATCTTGAATGATAATAATAAAAAAAAGATGGAAGTCTTTGTTCTTGCCCATTCCAATTTTTTTTAATGTATTTGTAAAACAGAGGGGGAAAAGAAATGCTTCTTTATTCTTATAAAAATGTTTAACTGGTATTTTAATTTGCATTTTAAATATCACAATATCTTTTTTTCTAGACAGAAAAAGGCAGTGCACTACATGAAGCAGCCCTATTTGGAAAGGTGGAGGTGGTACGTGTTTTGCTTGAAACAGGTAAATCTGATTTACAGGAATCACTGATCCTTAATATTCCTAATCTGGTATATGCTTCCTCTAATTTTGGTTAGTACAGATTGCTATTATCTTTCTAAGCATTAGCCATATAATATAAGCATTAAGCATATAATATACATATATAGAAATATATATGTATATATAGAATATATATATATAAGAAATTATTATACACAAAGAACAAAAGGAATGTTTTATCTAAGAAATTCTATATATGACTTGGTGTATGCCACTATGTTCTGAGGAGGAATGTTTTTCAGAGAACAAAATGGATACATAAAATTTTGTTACTCTGAAAGATGTGACTTGGCCAGATGTGACTTGGCCAGATGTGACTTGGCAGGATGTGACCTGTACTAATGACCAGAAGACTCATGTCCACATTTATGTCCTTCACTTTATCTATTCCTAACACAATTGCTCCTTCATTTCTTGGATAAACTTTTGAGTGCTTGTGAAGAAAGTGGAAGGCACTGTCTCTGAGAATGACATTTGTACTGAAAGGACAAGAGGACAGGGATATAGAGTCTCAGCAAACCTCTAGTCTCAGCTACTACATAATAAGAGTTTCAGAATTGTTGCAGGTAAGTTATTAATCTAAACAACTGTCTTCTCAGATAAATGAGAAGACCACTGAAAATGAAAATATCCAAAAGTTACTTCTCTGAGATACAGGGACTTCCATTATACTGAGGGATCTCATTGTTCTTTATTATCAGTGCTTGTGGGGTTATACATTGCAAATGAAGGTATGTCCTATTCATAGCTCCTCATTTGATCAAGGGCATACCTGATCTAAGATCTGTTTTCAGGAAAACATGGTCTTTCCAAGATGCTTTCCTATTTGGATTAATAAGAAAGAGGCAGAAAGGGATCTTCACCTGCCTTCAAAAAGGCAGGGCCTTTATGTATTAATTCAATTAATACATGGAATGACTGGAGAACATAACACAAATATAGGAAGATGTTAGATCACCAATAAAGAATAGCCATACAGATTAGTTCACATTATAGCCTTTGCCAGACTACAGTTGTACAAGACACTGGAATAGAATCTTCTCTGTAAACTCCTTCAATCCCAAATGCTCTGCACTTCTGCAACACTCCCTACCTTCTGCCTTTTGTATCTAACAATCCGCCCTTTGCTAGTTCCACTTCAAAAAAGGATCAGAAGAGGTTCCAAGTAGCTACTGCAAAGGAAAGGTTTAAGTGTGTCTGCCCTCTGAAAATCAGCTGCCACTGCTAATAAGGCCACCAATATTTTGGCTTTGTTTTCAGTGGGAAAACAGTTATCTGCTTCCCAAAAAGCAAATTAGGATTCTCTCTAACAAGTCTGGAAACCACAAGAACTGTAGCCTTTTCTGAGGAGTAGAGAAATACCTCCATGCTTCTAGAATATCCTTGTTAATCCTTCTTCCTCTGATTTCCTCTATTCAGCATCCCAAGAAGAATCTCTTTCTCTTTGTTAGGATCTTTCATGCCTTTGCTTTTAATGAAAATGTATCTAAACTAAAAAACTTCAGTTTTCTACCATAAGGCAAATGTTTGTAAAGTAAACAACACCCTACAAAACAAAGGTGGAGAATCATGCAGTATTCTGTACAACAGATTTTCTGAGACCTATCCAGGATAAGTCTCAAACTTATTTAGGGTTATGTTCACAGTTTGAGCCGAACAATTACTTTGTCAACTGTCTGAACAGTCTGTGAGGAAATACTCTGGCTGTTCCCAGAGCCCTTATACTACATGTGGGTATTTCAGTCTACTCAGAGCAGAAATTTTGAGCATGTCACCATGAAGCACCAAATTTTAAGGCTAATAACTTTTTCAGTATGGCTCCCAAAACACATACTGGCACTATGGACTAGAAAATCCCCAATGAAGCAGAGCAGTTTGGGAAGAATTAGGCTCCAGGAATGCAGGAAAAGCATTCAGAGAACTTCTTGATTTTGTAAAATATTTTCTGTATGGCTGTTTCATAGGAATGGTCTGTTAAAATAATCCCAAATTTGGTTTAAGAAGATTACTTTATATCCCCATGATTTACAGAAACATCAACCATGTCAGCATGTGAGTTTTAGGCTACTCAAGCATTTAACAGAAATGGATGCTGTACTTCAGCTGTAACACAGCTGTTAATCTGCTACAGTTGTAAAACCTCTTGCATTCTATTTGCCAGATAATTGTGTCTGATATATCATATTTATAATCTGAAGTAACTGGGGTGAAAAATTCCATCAAAAATGATTTTCTTTTCCAGGAATTGATACCAACATAAAGGACAGTTTGGGTAGAACGGTTTTAGATATTCTTAAAGAACATCCATCCCAGCAGTCACTTCAAATTGCAGCTCTACTTCAAGGTAAGTCATATTCAGCTATACATTTATTAGAGACAAATCATAATAGCATCGAGGAATATTAAGAATATAGTAATTTCTACTCTTTAAATGTTTAATTATAAAAAAAAAAATCAAAATTATTTGCTAGATACACAAAAATAAGTGATCAAATATCTGAATTTCAGTGTAAACCCTTTATTTTTTTTAACACTAGACATTATCATGATGTATCTCTTATAGTTACTTTTTGTAAATTCTTCATTACAAAGTAACATTTGGTGATATTTCACTGCAATTCCATTAAATTGTGATGGTAAAATATAATTAAAATGCTTGATTTGTTCATAAACTACAACTAAGATGGAAAGACAATGACAGATTTTAAAAACATTTCATTATATTTTTTTCATTTTCCTTAGATGAAATTAAAAAAAAAAAAAAAAAAAGAATGAAACCAGGTAGTAACTCTAGTCATTATAACAGAAATAATTTTAATGTACCTACATTTGTTCTCATTCCTCATCTTACTTTCATGGTGTAAGACTGTTGGAACTTAATTGTTTACTTCATTTTTTTTACTCTACAAGATGACAGTAAAGTGATGAAACAGGAGCTAGTACATAATTCAGTTAAACATCATTGCTTCTCTTTTATGGAATTTGTTCCCTGTATTTTCAGATTAATCTTTCATTAATTTTATTTGACAGAGAATTTCCCTGCAGATATCACTGCTGCATCTCCACCTTTATTGATAATTCTTGTCTTTTAAAAAGCCACTTTAATTATAGGACCACTGATGGTTCTATAAATGAACTGGCTCATTCGTTAGTCTCCTCCATAACTTTATTTCATGAGAACACTTCCTAGAGAAAATAATGTCATGTGGCCACACTGTCCTTCAGGTTTTCTTTTTTGAATAACTTCCAAACTTTTTAGTCAGATTCCATATTTTTTTCCAGTGAGATGATGAATGGAAGATACAAAGCTTCTATAAATATAATGAAAATTTTGCAGGCTGGAGGAAAAGTATTCTCATAAGGAGAAGGTTCATATTATAGCTGAACCAAATTAACAGCTTGCCTTGAGATCTTCCTCCTTCCTATTTTCTTGTTCCCTTTTCCCCATTTCCCACCTTCCTCCTCCACTATTGGCAGATACAAAATTCACTTCTGTATTCCCTGCTTACAGGAGATTATTGCTAAGTGTTCTGATTCAGTTAATAAACAGTAATATATAAAATATATTATTATATCACCAATATTTAATAATATGTAACAGTACTAATATATATATATTGTGTCTGTCCTAGAGTTAGCTGTGTCCCAGGCAACTGGCAGAAATGTGCATCAAAAAGTGGGGAGGAAGATATGTGTGGGGGAAGTAGGACTTCCCACTATCAGCATAAGGGAGTTCCTAATTTAACTCAGACTGTTTGGTGAAACTTCAACCTTTCCATCCCCACTGAGCTACTGCATGAGCATACCACTGTGTAGAGGAAAAGAGGGTTAATCTCATCCTGAAACTTTTTCAGTGGCAGGAAAAGGGTCAGTAAGAGCTTCCTCTTTCTTAGACATTCAATTCAATCCAATCCAATCATCCTTCAGATATTAATCTGAAATTTATTGTAATGTCCCATCACCAACTAAACTAATTTTCATTTAGTATATTAGTATTGTTGTTTTCTCCTTAGTGTGATAACCTTGCAGTCTCAGCCTCATTGTTGGACAAAGTTTCTTCAAAATCTCCTTATTCTATGAAACATAGAGCACCCAAACCCTTCTCAAGTGTTTGTCATTTTGATGGATCAGTACCTGCCCTTTAGATTTTAGTGAAAAAATAAATGTTTCCATTTCAAGGCTTTTTGGTGCTTTGACATGCAATCTTTTTCATGTGTGCCTTGAAAATAAAAAGATGGCTTCTTAGCAGTTTCAGCTTAGATTAGTATGATGAAGCTGTGCTTGTAATGAGCAGCTGTTTATTTTTGCTTTGTCTGCCTTTTGGTCAGAAGTGATGTGCAAGGATGAAAAACGTTTACAAAGATACCATTCTGTGTCTCAAGAAAACAGAATCACAGAATAATCATGGTTGGAAAGGACCTCCTAGATCACTGAGTCCAACCATACCTTCAACAACAAAAAACCTAAATCATTAAAAAAACCTGAGGAGACTCTTTAGAACTCGCTTGTGGAACTTGCTGAAATTCTTTTTCATCAGCAAAAGGTTCACTGAAGCTTTAACCATCAAAGATTAAGTTTTCACTGTGAGCTGAAGTTGAAAAATAAAATCAAGAGAGGTAGGATTCAGTGCCTACGCTGCTGGTGATACAGTAGACCTAGCCTGCTCTAAAAGGCCAGCTGAGTGTACTCTTCACTGAAGTATGGGCAGTTATCCTGTTGTAGTTGAGAAATCAGTGAAGCTCTGGGAATTTGGGATATCTGAATGTACTGTAATTGAGTTTGACTTCAGTGGTAATGAATTCCATGCAAAGAAGGGGCAATTGCCAAGAGAGAGTTAGTGGCTTCTAAATACATTCCTTTTAAAGCTCCTATCTTCAGATGATTGTCTAAAGAAGCTCTCCATGTAGACTTACTGGAAAAAGAAATTAAACTAATGGCATCAGACAATGACTGACCAGATTTTCTAAGTTTCTTCATAATTGTTTTCTTTATGCAGACACAATGTCATTAAAGTGATTCTTTCACCTTGTTGCCAGAATAGAGTAAGATTTTATCACCTAGCATTCACATTAATTTTTACCATTTCCCCCTTGCATTGAGTGTTAGTGTACAGTTTATAGTATTAACATAGCATGGTATTTGTCCCTGCCACAAGAAATTAGCTCTCAAATATAAAACAATGGCTGAAAGATGCATATAAGGAGATTGGCAGAAATGGACAAGAAAATAACCTGACTGGTGTTATTGGTGGGCCTGATCAGTAGTGTTCTGTCCAAAATACAAAGAGGTAACAGAGTTGTAAGAAAAGTTTGGAACGAAAATGAGTTGTTTTTGAGGATATTTATAAGAAACTTCTCTGAAGAGGAAAATTATGTCTTTAGAAGAAGTTTGTGGAGGCAGTAACACTAAAACTGTTCAGCTGATACAAAAACCTACAGGGCTTGTAGCATCCTTTGAATGAGGCCTCCAGAATTTAAGAGTTGGGGATAGAAGTTTCTCTTGGTGTTCTCCCTTTTATTAAGAATATTTACAAAATTACTTTTTACAGACTATAAGTTAAAAAGAAACAAAACCTTTTGCCAGTGATGTTGTGGAGTCTCCATCTCTGGAGACACTTAAGACTCGCCTGGATCTGTTCCTGAAAGACTTGGTCTAGATGATCCTGCTCAGGCAGGGGGGTTGGACTAGATGATCTTCTAGGTCCCTTCCAGCCCCTAATTTCTGTGATTCTGTGATTCTGTGAGTATTTTTGTGATTTTTTTCACTGTCCTGAGAAAATAGTAAGTGAAGTTTCTGCAAAAACTTCTTTTTTTCTCCCTGTTTGCAAAGTCTGCTGTCTTGTTGGAGATTTTGGTGCAATATCTCATAGAAGAATATCACTTTAAAGAGTAACATGAAAAGGGCTGAGTAAGCTAGACACCACCTGAATGATTTTTACCCCTTGTTAATTATAGATGGAATTATTAGAAATGATAATTTACATTCTAATTCTTTGTCTCTCGTATGCCCCATCATGTCCTGTGTCTTCCTCAGTTCTGACTTGCATTGAACTCAATCAAAAATACTTCCTACAGTCTAGATTCTTTATATGGTACCAAAGAAATAGCTGCTTATGCATTATGGACTCAAAGAGGAGAATTCAAATATTGTGCCAAGCGAGGCCAGACTACTGGATGCGTTTCATGGATAGAGCAAAACAACAGCATTCAGCTCTGAAGCAGTTAACAGTATTGGCACTTAGGGCTTTATAATTAGGCATTGAAGATAAAAGGGATGTTGCCAAGGCTAGTAGGCCTAAAATTAAACCGACCAGCTGTGTTTTAGTTTTAGCACATGTGAACGTGACGCAGGTGCACGCTCTACCAGCTTTCAACTCTTTTTTTTCCACAGCTTACTATTCTCTCTATTAGAATCTTGTTCTTTTAGGATTTCTGGAAGCATAATTCTTGTTATTATGAAAAAAAATAAAAAAGGAGATAGTAGACAAACAGATGAAAAAATGACACGAGGCCCAGAAAGGCACAATAAGCTTTGCTTACAGAGACACTATGGAGGGAGGTGTAATGGAAAGCTGTTTCCTCTCTCCCTGCTGCTGAAGCTGTTTAAGAACCTAACATTGTTTGTACATGTTACCGAATTATTCATAAATGGAAAATTCATAAGCAGCTGCAGAACCAGGACTCCTTTCTTCTCCCCTCTGCTTAAACAGCTTTGGTGTCATTAGCATTGGTTTTCTTTTGTGTATTCTCTATTTCTCTCTTTCTGTGGACAAGTAGATCTTCCATTCCCTTTAGTGCAGGAGGCCAGCCTCACTGGAAGGATGGAATAGGTTTCCAGTCAAGGATTTAATTGAAGCTGTGTGGGATGAAAAGAATTGGGATTTCAATTCCCCTTTGTTGTTTGGTTTTGTTTTTTTATTTTATTTTTTTTTTCTTCTGGGCATTTCTCAACTCATTTTATAGGCGGTTGTGCAAAAGCTGTAGAATATTAACTATGTTTATGGATTAAATTCATTGCTCTTATTTTGGACACTGATAGTTTAACTGTGCCTTTACCTACCTCAGGATCACAGAAGTACTTGAGTGCTTCTTTATGTTTCTCTTGCCTCACTACATGCACAAAAGTCTTATGTGCCTATAACTTAAACATTTACTGATTTCAGGTTTCTTGGACATTAAGATAAATTTGAGTCATTTAGAATTATCCTCTTCAATCTAGGAGACTGAAGTCAGCCCCAGCCTCCATCTCAGTTCATTTCTGTCACCTTAACACACCTGACAGTAGCAGTTACCAGTCAGTTTTCTATACTGCTGCTGTAAAGAGAAGAGGAATTGGGTTATGAATCCTCAGATGGGCTCCTTCCCAGAGGAGAAAGCGAACTGTTTTGGAAGGAGCTTTTAGAGAGTTCATGGGCTAGGGCAGAACTCAATGTAGGTGCAGATCCTCAGCCAAGTTCTGGGAATGCCCTGGGGAGGGCAGAGGATATTCTGAATATTGCTGCCCTTCAGGAAGACATGGAGTGAAGAAGGAGTAAGAATACTTCTTCAGGGACATTGGCCATGAAGGGGAGTGGTTTCTAAACCAATTTTATTCCTCTGATCTAGTTACTTGGAGTGTCTTCTGTTTGAAAAGGTGAGTGTTCAGATTTTTACTCTACTGAAATTTGGCTTTTTTAGAGTTTAAAAAGGCTTTTAGTCTTTTTATGGGTAGTCATTCTAGGGCAGAACTCTATGGAAATGCACCCAATGGCATAGATGAAGTAGGCTCTAAAAACAAAAGAGAAAGGCACTCATATTTCATTTTAAAATAAAATAAATAATGATGGGGTTTTTTTCCCCACTCAAAGCAAAAAGTAAAAGTTCTATGAGCCTAGTATAGCCACTACTCTAAAAGGCAAGGTTTATAAATAAAGCAAAAATCTCAACTTCCTCACCTCACTGAGGATTTAGGACCTAGAGGAGATGAAGTTAAAGTGAGTTGTACTCTAGAGTCTGAGCTTTTAGTGCACCTGGAAGCTCAGTGGTAGCTCCAGCTGAGCTGGACCATGTTCTCTTCATGACTGACCTTCCTGGCTCTGGCTGCTCTGCTGTTGGATGCTTTCCCTTCTGCTTGCCACTGGCCAAACTAGGGTTACAGCTGGAGTTCCAGCTGTTTGAACTCTCCAATGCTTATTACCTTCTTGGGTTCATATTCTCCACTGCTCTTATTTGCACTGCTGTGTGACCATTTTTATGCTCTTATGCTTTCCTCTAAATGCTGTGATTCGACAGCTGGGGAAACTGTTCTGGTCATTAAGTGGTATAATTGACTAAGCTTGGCTTTGTTCTGAATTATCTTCCTTTTTTGAGGAAAGTGATAGAATCCAGAGCAGTCTCTCAAGTATGCAGAGCAGATGAAGGTAATAGTACCATACATTTGGCCAGGCTCTGAAGGTGAATTTCAGCAGCAGGTGAATAGAATCTGATTGCTGGTGAAAACATTCAGTGCTTGCATGTACTTTCTTGTGACATAGATGACCTGTTCTGGGTTTGTTTCTTTGATAATATTATGAGTAAATATGCATTTACCTAGACTATAAGCCTCTGACAAATGAGTCCATGTCTGATATGTACATTGCCTTCTACATATCAGATAGAATTTTCAATAGTACAAAACCAAGCTAGGAATCTTCCAGGAGTCCAGAGTTTTAGGGATAGAATTCTTACAAGGATGGTGCACTGCTGGCCCATTCTAAGCCTCTACACCGTGCCTTGTGCAAAGCCTTTTGTAGAAGTTCTCTGGAAGGAACTCTGCAGATTTTAAAGTAAGTATTTATTAAACTTCTGTTGAACTCAGGATTTCCTCCTTTGAACTAGCCTTCAGCAGCTAAGTGCATTGGTCTGAAAGTGGGGCCTGACAAAGAATAATAAAAGAGTATGATTTTAAAACCTCTGTCTTATATGAGTATTGAACAGCAAGATTAAAGACCTTCACAACCTCAGTTACATTTACTTTCCTAATAATACCTGTATTGTTCCAATAATTTTAATGCTACCACCTGGTGGAACTTTATTTTAGTTTTGCTTTTAGACAGTTGCAAAATTACCCAGAAAATATTATAATGTAGGAATTTTATTTTATTGTTTAATTTTTGTATTTTCCTTTGGGTCTAGCTTCCTTTCTGTTCCTCCAATTTGCACATTAACTTGACAAATAATACACCTGACAGAGCTGGAAAATATTCCAGGGCGTTTTGTCATGCTGCTGGATTTCTCATGATCTCTTTCAGCTCATCTCTGCTTCTTTGTTTTGAACACTACAGAGAAAAATACAAATGACCATTTTCATATGAAGAAATGTATGACTGATTATTCAGGAGACCATTGCCAGTCATCAAACTTAATATATGACTGTTTCAAACCACACATTCTTTTAAAAAACCCCACCAACCTGCAGTGTTCTGAACCTGCTGTTCTCTACCATTTCCAATTTAATTTTCTCAGATGTCTCTTTTATCACAGATTGCATTTGAGTTTGGGGATTTGTTATTTAATCAGGAATAACAGCAAGCTAAACAAGTTGTTGTAGACTGTAGAAATTAAATCAGGAAGATTTCACTTCCCAGAAACTCTTTAGTCCTTCAGCATGATATTGATGAAAGCAGTTATTGTAGTTTGCTTTTGTGTGTGTTATAACATGGACTGTTGTGATTACTATCTAGTGTCAAAAACAAGTTGTATAAGCAACTTCTTGAAATGCAGAATAACTGTCTGAACTGACAGACAGTTACTCTGCTGGGATCAAAAAAAAAAAAAGTGCCACTACTGAATAAATTAATTTCTAATTTATTATTTAGTATTTGTCCTATATTAACATTCATTAAGGTCTTGATGTTCTGTTGAGCTGGTCTGTGTGTGAAAGCACATGAAAATAGTGTATACATTTATAAGAAAATAATAGTAATGAAGTTTAAATGTTCATCATTCCACATATTTCTTGTTTTTATAAACATTGTCATGAAGGTAGGATTAAGGAAGTGTTAAGGAGGAAAAGAAAAAAAATATTTCAGCACTTCTACTTTTAACTGTATTTTTGAACTGTCTTTTTTCTTGTGTATTGTCTCTGTGTTGCAAGCAGAATATTTGCTTTTCTTAATGGTATTAATTTATCTGCTTATTGTGAACATCCTGAATATCTTGACTAAAAACTCTTCACAGATTTGGAACAACACTCTCAACAGTAATGTCATAATGAAAGAGTTACATAGGTATTTCAAGAATACAGGCAAAACACATGGATGGTCACAAATCATTACTCCTACAATGAAATTTCTGTACTAATTTCAGTAGATTAAAAACTGGCCACTGTAGCGTCGTAGAATAACTTCAATAAATGATTGCCTTGCAGCAGCGTTTGAATAATTACAAGGTTGCAATATGAAAAGTTGCAAAGGCTTTAATGACAAATGAAGTAGCAATTATACTTTGGAGCACTCCTTTAATGCAGGAGGTTAAGTGTATGTGTATTTTAAATTGCAGAGTATATGGAAACAGGAAATGCAAGTGTGTCAGAGGAGCGCCCGCTGGAATGCGCTGAGCATCAGCCTTGCATTTTGTCCCCAGAAGTTCCTCCGTCTCCAAAGGCGAAAAGTAAATAACACGTACCCTGTCAATACAGAAGCTGTGCTGAACTTCTCTTTGATATGAAAATGCCATTGCTAACACAGTCATGCAAACATACCAAATGACAAAGAGAGATTAAGACAGTTATTGATGTTAAGTTTTGACACCACGAATGACTAATCTTGACTGCATACACTGTAATCCTTGTCATAGAGGAAAGCAAAGGACTGTATTCGCAGAAAGGTCAAGACACTGCTGGATTACAATGTATTATATTATTTGATCTAAAGTCTTTTTAATTTGTCTGACCTTACACATTAATAATCAAATAACACAAAAGGATATTAGATAGGTTGAGATACTCTGCAGGCATTATTCACATTCAAGGTAAAGCTTGAATTTCTCTTTCCCATTGAGTATGTCTTCCAATTGTATTTTATTTGGATGTCTCTTTCAAAGACCACGTGTGTACTGCTCTTCATTCATCTTCTACATTCCCTTTCACACATTGTGACTGTCACTGTTGTGTGCACATGCTTTCATCTTACATTCTAGTTCACCTCTTCCACACCCACCTAAATAGGGCATTTCTTGAGTGTGGTGCTGTCCTGCTCTTCCATGAAATTCATCCTCCTATAGAACCAAATCTGACTTCTGCCTTCTGTGATCATTCAAGTAACTGTAATTGGCTGCTGGCAGTTAACTTAGCCTCTCTTCTTTGTTTTTGTTGTGTGCATGGAGGGTTTGTTGGGTTTCGTGGTTTTGTTTAGTTGTTTTTTTTCTAAACATATTAAGTTTTCATTCAATAGAAAACTAAGTTACTACTGCATGCCACATTATTATCTTCATGTTGACAGTAAACAAATGTTCTAGTTTAAGACTAGAACATTTCTTTCCCATTGGAGTACTTAACAGACATATGGTGTATGAAGATAAATAGTTCCTTTGAGATTATCAGAATCATGAAGTCAACTACCTTATGCAATAGAAATGTCTGCCCTGAACTTAAGTAGTAAATATATATTTTTAAAAATTACTTCTTAATGATAATGTTATTATGTAAATGGATTCTAAAGGAAAGAAACTGCATTCGAGTGTGCTTCCCATTCATCTATCTGCCATTTTCTGACAATCTAATTTCAAATAATTTAAGCCAAATTTGGAAGAGGGATAGGAGTATCAATTACCTTTCGGTCACTTTCAGGAAAAAAGGTTGCTGAGGAGAGGAAAAAAACCCTTTATTAATACCGGCACTGAAATAAATAGGCAAAAATAATGTTTTATGTATTTATTCTGATGGCACACAGACAGGCAGTTAATATAATTAACAATCAGCACCCTTGAAGTTCCAGTTTGTCACACAGAATTGATTCTTGCCCGTAAGGAATATTGCAGGTCATATGTGGGGGAACATGGGATTGGGCACATAATTCTGTAGGAAACAGCAGTCCTGTTTCTTTTTAGGACATTGTATCATAGTTTTAGAATAGTTCTTAATATTTAGATATTTAACTTAAAATTTCTTTTTATTATAATAGGAATCTGAAATAGTTGAAATTTTATAATTTAAAAGAATAATATAAAGAAACCTGATAATTTCTTCATTTAACTTACAAGTTAAAGGGAGGCATGGTTTAAAATTGTGGGTTTTGCCCCATATATCCTTCCACCATTCCATTTAGTCCTGGGAAAGTGAGTGAGAATTGTTTATAAAAGATACCTACTTCGATGGGACAGTTGTGCATCCTCAGAAACTCAGTTCAAAACTTCTTAGAGTTTGTGGAACCTACAAAGAGCATGAATTGATCACAGCAGCAAGCATGAGCCTGGTGCAGAGTGTGGGACATTGATTTTGTATGTTTGTAGAAATGTTCCTTTTCTGAATTAATTTTACATTCTTGGATAGTTGCCATTTCTAGCCAATTTTCAGAATTAGCAAGCAGAGAAAAGGTAAGTATATATTGTAATTAATTCTAATTAAATACAAGGCATAGGGGAATGCAAAAATATGTAGATTACCTCCAATGATTCTCATTCTGGAACGAGATGCTGCTATTTTTGAGGGGAGAATTGTGCATGAAGATCACTGTTTAGATAATAAGGCATGGAATATAACAGATATGCAATAACATTTAAAGAATATGCATTTCCTTTTTAGGCATAAATTACCCCATTATTCTAATTATTGACTAATGGTGTGTCTGTTTTTAAAGGTGAAGCTGTGACTGGAGAATTATCAAAGCTCTTAGATGAAATCAAATTGTGCCAAGAAAAGGAATACTCTTTTGAAGATCTGTCTCATACAATTTCAGACCATTTTCTGGACAATTTTAGTAAAGTATCAGATGAAGAACTTATGACCAGTGGAAGCCAAACCAAGCTTAATGTAGTAAGTAAAATGGGATGTGAAGACAATATATTCAGTTATATCTGCTTTATTTAAGGCACATTCAAGAAAGAAATAGGGTAAGAGTAAGAATAGTACAAGTTGAACATTGTAATAGAAAATAATATCATACTCCTTAGAGATTGAGAGTTTAATGTTCCCCTTATTTAACAAAGAAATCACTTGCTACACCTTGGAATTACTTTTTCTTGCACCACTAATATGAACAAAAGTTCAGGTTAGTTGTTCTTTTGTGCCTGGGGAGTGCAAGGAAGGGTTTTTTGAGAAGTCAATTGAATATAGTCACTACTATACAAAGGCTAAATGTTTGCAGAATCTGATGAGCAGTTCACTCCAGAAGCAGAAGCTAGGCATCTTCAGTTAAGATTCTTATACATTTTTATTTCTATATAGCCTATTAGTACAAAAGACAGTCTGTAATACTGAAAATTGCTATGGTTGTGATACTTTCAGTGATTTCCAATTATGGTTGAAAATATTATTTCTTTACAACTAATCCTGTGAATAAAGTATACTAGGATTCATTTTTATTTTATAATTTATCAAGGCTTTTTTTTTTTAAGGTTAATAATTTGAATTCTTTTCCTCAATAAATAAAGTAAATGGGATTGCCCAGAGAACAAAGCACAGAACAGAGGGGAAAAAGCTAAGTTCTAAATTTCAATTAATGTTGTTCATAAGTTTTAAGAAAAAAAGAACATGGGGAAAACCACAGCAAGTTAAAGGCTTTCATGTGCTAGAGGATTTGTTGCAATATATGTAGACAGAATTAGATTTACAAAGATGCTTAGCTGCCCTGAAATGCAGTAGATGCTTTTTTAAAGCCCTTCTGGATGTTTGAATGATTAGATACATAACCCATATTGAAGTCAGTCTAAACAAGGTACTGATCCCATTTAAGCATTTTTATACATCTTTCTCATGTCTCTCTGTATTTAGGTGCTAACTGCTATTTAAATCTGCTCAGCTGCTGTTTGGTAGAAAATGTTTTTCATATAATCCTGTCTAGTGAGACTGAAATTTTTACAGATCTAAATGAAATACAGTGTGAACAGGAAGTATTTGGACACTAAATCTGTCATTTACACGCTGCAGGGAAATAGAAAGGTACATTGGGCTCTATAGTTTTTTCAGATTTAATCTATATCTGTATTGAACTAGATGGGAAAACTAATCTTCAAAAATGGGGACTCTTTAAAGCATGTTTTGGATCTCTTCTACTCGTGCATCCAGTTGTTATTCCAAAGAAAACTAGAAGTGGGATGATGGATACACACTCAGCATAAAGTCAGGGCACTTTTTCCCTTATTGCTATCCCAACTGTACAGGTCTATATGAAGAAGGCTCCTTGCTGGGATAAGGGATTTTCCTGTTTGATCTAAACCAGCCATTTCATTTTTTGAAGTATATTAAGGTCACTCAGTCTGTTCAGTTGCTACCTCACTGCCTTGCATCAAAAAAAGGGAAGTTCCCAGTTTTAACACACTTTTTTTGGGTTTTTTTTGGAAGTTCTGCCTCCCCTTGGTGTGTAGACTCCCTTTATAGTATAGGGGTGATATGAAAACCCACAAGTGCTATAAGGAGCCATCAAAGAGTAATCAGGAAGAAGCACTAAAATGAAGAGATACTGGAAAATGGGAGCAAAGGTGAATGCTGCCAAACTTCTTGGCGGCCAGGACTGGCAAGCAAGTGGTGGAAGAAATGTGACAGTAGGGTGATGATTGAAGAAACTTAAATGAATCTTTATGTATGAGAACATGGAGATAGAGAAAGAGAGAAGTAGAGACATATATAGATCTGAAGAGTCAGAAATAGGTTCATTGGCTATGTATTCAAGAGGAGAATTCTTACAACTTTTTCTGACTTTACTTTTCTTCTCTCTGGGAAGCTTCTGTAAACATTGCTGTAGGGTAAGTGGGGTCTTCTCTGTTCTCTGCATTCATTCAGCTCACAGCCATTGCTGCTGCACGTGCCAAGAACCTATGGAAGTAGGGGCAGCACAGGAGTGTGGTGACACTGGAGCACAGACTTTTTCTGCCTGCAGGACTGAGTGTTGTCTTCCTCTGTTACCAGCTCCATCACAAGGGTGAGAGCTAGTGTGTCAGATGATGCTATTTCTTGGACAAATGTTGGTTCCAGAGATGATGCCTAGTGCAGGCTTTTCAACTTGTCCTGTAGTCCAGCGACCTGAACAGATTCCAAAACCCAAATCCTGACACTTCATGACCACTGGGGAGATTCTCCATAGTAACCGACTGCTGTGACCCACCTTCATTTTTATTTTTTGTTTTTCATCATGCTATTTTTCACAGAAATAGAAGGCCAAGACTATCTGTTTGTAGCTTGTTGGCCAGAAACTTAGCAGGTTGGATGATGGAGTATCAAGAGCCAGATCTTGAGGGTAGCATGGGTGTGTGGAAGAGAAAGCATCAGGAAGCAAAGTGGACTTCAGTGAATTTTTGTAACAAGTGGCTCTTCTGAAGAGGGCCAGGTCACCTGTGGTACTGTTCTGGCTAAAAAAAAAAAGTTTAGATTGATTCAGGACTGTAGAAAAGAACACATCTGCTGTCTAAGATCCACAGCATGGAATTCCCTCCTGAATCAAAGGGCCAAACTCTTTTATTTGAAAGAGTAGGGCTTGCTGTTTTCCCTTAGTATAAGAGTAGTGGGGATGCCCCCTTTTTAACTGGACAATAAAAGGCTTCACCTGGAAAATGGAAGAGTGGTGTTCAGTTCTTTCCATGGTAAAGTATGGGGTTAAACATCACTTTTATAGTCTCCCAAATAAAAGGACTGAGCATCATCCTGTTGATTCCCTGCTAGATTTTTTCTTTTTGTGGTCTTGATTTTACAACCACTGGAAAAAAGAGAGAGCAGGATTTAGGGCTTCCTATCCACTAGCAAATTGTGTTCCTGTGGCCTCAGATGTCTTGCACTGTTGTTTGCTCAGTGATACAGCACTTGTAGAATGCTGCATTTTCCTCTGAAGCAGCTGTGGCTTGGATCTCTCTTAGATCAAGGACAGAATTGAATTTGTTCTTCCATTTACTGGATTATTGGGCAATTAGCTATCCAACTGTGTATTAACAAGTCATTCCTGTATGTTTGGGCTAAGAAACTTCTTTCTTTTCATTTTTGCATTGAAACCACTGCTCTTCCAGGATGAAAACTTTAGGTTTAGTTACCTTAATTCCAAATTACTAGTTAGCTCTGTGTCGACTCATAAGTTTTCTCAGGACATATCAGAGCTGAATAAGTAAATTGAAGGTCAGGATCTTGAGGACTGGAAGGCATGAACATCTAGGAGGGAAGGGTCAGTGGAGCAGTATGTAAAAGGAGAATAAAAATAAACAAACAGTGTAGATGTGAATAGGAACAGACCTCAAGATGAGTAAAACTGTACCCATGGGACACTTCCCTTCCAAAAGCTAAAAGGGAAACTCAGATTTTTTTTTTGGGGGGGTTCTAGAAAAGCAGACTCCTCCTTCTGAGAGAGCTCCAAAAAGACATTTACACACCTAGGCATTGTTTTAGCTGAAAATACCTTTTTTTCCTGAAGGGCTTGTATACTTGGCAGGATTGATGATGGATTCATAGATTTGTACTCCCAGTTCATATCTGCATTTTGCTTTGCTTTGTTTTTTTCCCCCCCATTTTGTCATTGTGACTTAGATGCTATCTTTAGTTCCCCTGTGTATGCAAAGACATGAAAAAAACATGATAGCTGCTGCACAGGAGATCTGGGAAAGCTTTATACTTGTGTATTTTTCAGTGCTGGCATATTAAATTTTTTCTATGTTAAATGCAAAAGCTTCACTCCAAATAACTAGGATTTGCTTGTTCAGCAAGTGAGAAAAGGAACAGTGCTTCACAAAATGTTCCAGAAAACATGAAGTGGGAAAAGATGAAGGAAAATCCTTGATTGTATCACAGTTTAGTTAACTTATGTGTTTCTTTTTTAAAAAATCAAGCTGTCTTAAGTATGGTTGCTAGTAAAATCAGCTTTTGACAAGAATTTATACTACTTTCAGAGTTTTCTGTTTAAAAAAAAAAAAGTATAGTTAAAAATATTTATTTTCCAATAGATGGCAGTCTGGCTCAGTAATTTCAAGAACAAAAGCAGCCATCTTTTATATAAAAGTGTTCCAACTTTTTTCATTGCTATGTTAAAATTGTGCAGTTTTAACACGTTTGATGCTACATCTGCTTAAACCCAAACATCTGTATTTCTTATAAGAGGGAAATTTATTCACCTTCATGGTATCTACTTAAACAACAAGCTAAAAAATATCAGAGCTATATTATTATAACACAGATGTTACACAGCAAGTGTGTGTTCAAACTGTCTGTGTAAATTCAAGAGCAGGTAAGTAGGTATAACTTGTAAAGCAGGGATCTAGAAAATATAAGTGTGTCAGGAAAATGGACAGAAGAATGTAAAAATGTATATTGTGAGGAATCTCCCTGAGCTCCTGCAAGTAAATTGCTTTAATTTACATTCCTCTGTCCTTGGAGTATCATTACCAGTGTCTTGTCAGGTTTGAGGTCCCTGTGTATATATTAATGTGAGAACAAATTATTCTAAATGCAATATTAAAACCAGGAATGTGGTGTATTTATTCTAATGTATTTGCTCATTATGTTTCTTAATTAAAAAAAAAAAAAAAAGAGTAACCTATAATTTCCTGATATCCACAGGAGTTTTTTCATACATGGTCAAAAAGCCCATACTTCTGACTTTTATTTCTATGGGCAGCCTGTGACTGCAAAACAAAAAAATAGGGTATTAAGAACTTCTGCACTTGCATATGTGAATGATTATATAAATATTAGCAAGATGTCCATATTGGATACAATACATCTCAATATTTTCCTTTCATAAAATTGATATTTTATTTTAACTATTCTTTTTCTTAACACTGACTTTTAAAAGAAGTTTGTCTTATTCTGTATTTAGAAGTTCATTCCAGTCCTTACTTAAGAATGAATTTGAAAAGTGTTTTCTTTTCATTTACTATTTTCAATATTTTTTTTCATGAGAATTTTGGAACTAAAACTGAGTTTAAATAATAAAAATCTGCCTTACACAATAAAACTGAAACTCCAAATTAAAGTATTTTCTTCAGATCAATATCTTTAATCTTGGGTAGTAGGTGTTTGCTTGCAATATTTGCTTTTATGTCTCTGCTATTGTTTTTAGAAGCATAATATATAAATTACATTATTGATATGCAAGTGTAAATGAAGCGCCCTACTGTCTTTTGAATATGTGACATGAGTTTAGATTGAAGTCAAAGTGCCAAAAAAAGTGCCAAAAATTGCTTATGTGCATTTAACTGCAGAGTGATAAAGGATTTTACATAACTTTCTCAGTATTTATTCCAGTTAATTAAATTATAAGGTGACTGTATTTTGTTGGTTTGTTTTCTTTTTTCTCTTTCAGGTTTTTTTTTCTTTGTTTTTTGCATATAGAAACTGAAGATAGTAAAAAGATCTAATATTTTAGTGACTGCACAACAGAGGAATTTCACAGAATTGACAGCACTGTATCTGATTAGATTTAATGTGGTTATAGAATAGGTAATAAAAGCCTGTAGCAGTAATTTGAATTTAAACATGAAGAAAGGTTCTGTGTAGTCTCAGGAAAAAGATTTGTATTTCATCAGAGGCATATAAATGTCAATTTCTGCTTACTTCTGTTGTCCAAAGAGGGAAGCTGATGCTTATGTACATTAAAAGAGAGTGGGGCAAAAAAACCCCAACTCTTAGATTAACAGTGTTGCAAACAGTGATGTTATATATTCAGTGAGAAGGTTCACTTTTTACAATGTTATGTCAGAACAGAAGATGAAGATGTCATCAAGAAGATGAGCATATAGAAAGGCAATAAAACAATGATCATGCTTGTTTTATATTGAAGGGGAGATTTGAAAACATAGAATTTTGTGCCTTTGATAGCTAATGATATACTAGAGGTGAAAAAAATTTATGCATGGTCCTTTAGAAGCCAATTATTCTGATTCCTTTTTTTTTGCTCCAGGGAAAAGAGCAATTATTTTTTATAAAAAGTACACATATATTAAAAATACTTTAAATTTTATTTATATTACAAAGTAATAATCACTGGAATTTCTTGAATAATACTGAGATAAGCAATTTAATAACATTATTCAATAATACTGTTGTGGGACTTCTTTAGTGTTTTTTGATGTTGTTTTTAACATCTCAAATAAATAATGAATGAGCTGAAATATTTTAATGGTTGAGAGTAACCAAATATGTTGGAGTAAAATTAATAGTATCTTGGATCAAATGTGATAGCCTTTAACAGTACCCACACTGCCATGTAGTCATTGTTGAGGGAGTGAGAAAAAATTCCACATGTCAATGCTGATGAGCAAGCCAGAAATTTATACAATGGCTGGCTAATGAGGGTACATTAAAAACACATTCAAGAACAATTCTCCTTACATATTCATTAGGGAATAGTAAGAAAATCAGGCCTTGTTTGGGACTCCATGGAGAGAAGCAGATACATTTTTACATGATTTAATACAGTGCTATCTATTGAATTTGTTAATACAGGCTTCACTGTATTTGCAGGTATTTATGATATATAAAGAAAAGGAAGAGAATTGTATCAAAAGTCAGTGTTTAGAGTATTGTTGCTTCACTTAATTCTGCTTTCATAATAGTGATACTTAATTTATGCATTGTCAAATTTTGACATTGCAAAAATGATGTACTGAGTGGCTTTTTAACTCTGGCCCCCAGCTTGGTTATGAATCTTATTTTTCAAGCATATCCTGTCTTATTTCTGTTGTGGGTAGAAATATGAAGGCCATCTCTCTCAGGATATGTAAACCTTACTCTTTACGATTCCCTTGTTGCAAAGGTCTGCCCACTCTCTGAAGATAAAATTATATAACTTTAGAAATTGTTTCTAAATGCTACCACCCAGCTAAAAACCATCTGTTAGTCCCAGTTTCTAATGCACACAGTGGTATTTCCCACTCAGAAGAACTGTTGTTTCTGTTTTTGTTTTTTTTTTTATTAGACATATATAATATAACAGCCAGTACCAAGCATCCACTTGGTCAATATAGAATGATAAATTTTCTTTAAGCTACTTTACAAAATGATTTCTAAATTCTATTTAAACATGGTTATAACAAAAAAGCAGAGGGAATGTACCAACTCGATGCACATTTTTTTATCCCTTCTGTTAGGTAGTTTACCTAGTCAAGGGAAGTTGAGATACTTTTAATGCTTCCTTTCCTAACCATGTGCTATATTTATGAAAATAGAAATTTTTTGTATCTATAGGTTATGCTATGCTTCAGCACAGTGTTGTGAAGATTTCTATATTAGAGGGATCCTAACAGCAGCTGTGTGGAACTCTACACAGAATAATTTGCCTGGTGTCATGCTTCACAGCCAACTAAATTAGCCTGCAGCTCCTTGGTGCTGCAATTTCTCATGGAAATATGGCTAGACAATCCTCCAGCGAGTTGCACAGACCTACCCTGTGAGATAGTCAGCACTTATTTAAGAATATGAAATTGTGAAACATGACAACACTTAGTATGATTTAAACTGCACGAGCAAAATATAACCAGGGGAAGGTGCTGGCCAAGCCACCAGTTCATCTAATTTGCATTAGAAAGTACCTGCTCCTTTTCCAGCAGAATGTTTTCTGGAATATTTAAGCAGTCTGTCCAATAATGTATGTGTGGCAAATTCCTTCACTATCAGATACTTGCAGGAAAATAGCTTACAGACAAATGAATATCTCTGAATGCTGTTATGTATTTAGCTTGCACTGGTGCCTCTTAAATATATCTAATCCTTTTACTCCAGTTTGTCATATTGCTTACTGCAATGACCCTCTATTACTACATATTGCAGAACAAGTGCTGTATGTACTGGCAATTTATTTGCTGAGTATATTCATTTATTCTTATATTTTAAAAAATCTGGCAGTAAAGAACAAATAGTTTTTGCACACCCTCCGTAACTTGCAATACTTCAGGCTTATTTTTTCTTAAAGCTTTCTTTTTTCTATGTACTCATAGCATTTTCAAGTTTATTTTCTATGTAAATCTTGCCATGCTACTACTTCCCTTGCTCTGCTGTGGACTCTTTCATCTTTGCTAAATCTCTTTTACATAAGGATTTCAGATATTCATGTAACTTTTTTTTTTTTTTCATATAAAGTAATTATAAGCTTTTTAGATCAAAGAGCTTGTTTGTCTTTATGGCTATAAAGCTGCATGTAAATTTGGGGTGCTGTGGAAATTATTAATTAATTTTATCTACTCCAGAATCCTATTGGACAGCTTTGTTTTATTAAATTAACCACAGAATATTCTTGCATTTTTTTCACAAGGACCATTTTAGTTCAGAGGTTGTCATATATTGTAGTACTGAGCACGCATGTAATTTGAAGACTAACTTCTGTGTCATTACATTTAGATGAATAACAATGAAATCTACTAATCTCAACAGGATTAGCCAGGTTCTCAGGACTCTATCAGAACTGATCTTGAGATGATCTTCCCAATATGAAGCATATTTGCTTTAATTAAATATCTTCTTTTTGTATGTGTATTATTCAGTGCTTTAGAGAATCTTCTTTTTCACTGCCTATTTGAGCCATTAATTTATTTTTGTTTTAACATCCCTGAGCTGCCTGTGCCATCGTGGACACTGGCCAGGCTTGCATAGCAGAGCAATTGTTTCTTCCATTTCATCATCATCTTCCTAGGTTCTCTTAAAATTAATTTTCTCCCCATTTGATCAGAGTATCACCAGTAAGGCTGAAAACCCAAAGGTGGGAACCAGCTGCCTTAATGTTGTGTCTCATGTCACTGTGGACACACAAGATGCCTTTTACTCAGGCATGCCTTCAGGACTAGTGGGTCTTAAGGACTTAAGGGTCAACAGCTACCCTGTAGTATCTACTGGACCTCAGTATAGAGGAAACTTAATATCCAAACACACCTCTAGTAGATTGGCTTTGTTAACATTAAAGAATGAGAAATGTTTGTGAAACTTTAGTAACTAATCTATTTGGTTTATTGCATTTGAGTAGTGGAGTAGGTAACAATGTGTGAGATCTATAAAGAATATAAACCACTTCTCCAACATTTAAGTACAATTAGATATTGATTCCTGAAAACATTTTTTTTTTCTCTTGCAGAATTAGTTTTGATAGTTTGTAAAAAAACTGAGCTTGAATATGTGGGAGATTTATTTCTTATGGTCATATGTAGATATTTACTCTAGCAGAAAGATAACCAAGCTAATAAGAAAAGAAGGAGTATTTCTGTAGTATTTCTAGACCTCCGTCATTGTCAACAGGTACCAATGTAGGTTTGATTGTGCTTTTAAAACACAGTGACCTTACAATAAATGAGTGTTCTACCTGCAAAACAGGATACAAACAGGAGAGGGGAAAAAAAAGAAATTAAATACCTTTTGTGTATACCTGAAGTCAACACTGATTTTGTGTCTGTAAGAATTAAGTCATTAATCTTGGAGCTGACAGTGAAGCCTGATGATCACCATCTGATAGGAAATGTAGGAGAAGAGTGAGAACCATATGGATATTCTTCAGCTGTTTTCTATGAGGGGAACAGCATAGTTTTATCCTTACGGTGTAAACAGAAGATGGAGCCTACTAAGCCATCAGATCTCTGAGAACCCCTACAGGATCCATGAAGGGGTGGAGATGAGTGTAAATGTTTAGTTTCACTATGTTACATTCCATGATTCTTTGAAGCTGAAGAAGTGGGTGCTCTCTTAGCAGCAGCAGCCCTACTTTCCCTTCTTCCCTTAAGAGGTATGCAAGTAATGCTAATGATAAATGTTCTACTATATTTCACAGGGCAAAATCACTACTCATGTTAAGCTGATCCAAAATATTGCTGTCTTTAAAAATCATTTAGTAGCTGAATTTACACTGGAAAAACAAAGCAAAACAACCAAACAAACAAAAAGCCACCAATAATCTACAAAACTTGATTGGAGTCCTTACTTAGTACTACTTGCTTAATTTCATTTTTGTTCTGTCATAATGGCAATAAGCACATTTAATATATGATTGACATCTCAAAAATATTAAGTCTTGAAGTAGCTGGCAACCTGTGACATAGAGATTTGTAGTATTCTGCTGGCAGATTTTTACAGTCCCTTGAATAAGCTCAGCCAGTAGAAAATTAATAGCAGAAAAATTATTGGCCCAGATTATTATACCTCTATAAAATACAAGGTCAGAAGTAGTTCAGAGTTAAGGGGGGCAACTGTCTAATATTTACTATGCATTAGAAATATTTGCCCATGGACTTAATACAGATCAAAAGTGTGCTATAAATGCACCCCTTAGCTTCTCTGTAATTTCACTAAGTCCTGAAACCCTAGGCTGAGTACAGTGGCATATTTTTTTTCTAGTGAGATTAGAAGCAGAAGCCAGGGTTTCTTGACCATGCACACATCTGTTTTTAAACCAGTTCTTCACTTTTGCAGAGAGATGTAAGATTTGAATGAATGGCACTATTTTCAATCATCTATTTTCTTTTCTCTTGGCATCTGTCCTTCTTAAACTTACTGTAAGTTTCAGTTTATTGCCATGAGGGGAAAATCTCTAGAAGAGGCTCTTCAATTTTATTTGCTTCAGTAGTTATTTGAGATTGAGCAGTTTCTATTAATACTACTGCTATTCTTTCTATTGCTATTGGTGCTCTGCCCAAGATCTCTGAAATATGAACTGTTCACAGCCTGCAAAGAAGCAGCCTCAGCACTGCCTGTCAATCTTTGACAAAAATTTTAACATATATATATATATAATTTTTTTTTTATTCCTGTGCTGATCTTTTAATTATTAATAGCTGTTTCCTCATGGGTATTGGAATATTACTACCCTGTCCTTCTCTGTGTACAAAACAGTGTTTCCTTCAAGGAATCTCAATGTTTTAACAGATCACTTACTTAGCCATATATTCTTCATAAGAAATATGACATTACACAGCAGTTATAGATGAAGGCATGTTACTGACTTGTTAATCTATATTTTACAGGATGTTTAATATATTATATGATGACTGGCTGAAGAAGGAATTAAAGTATTATCTCTTCAGTTACCTAGGAGTATGTCTGGAAAACAACATAAAGGTGTGCTTGTATTGCAGTAGAGCTGTACATGCCATGTGGAATCTACCATAGGCAAAAAGAACAGCACAGATGAGCTAGCACAGGAAGAGCAACCACTGTCCTAAATCATCTGGTAGTACTGGTTATTGAGATGACTGCAGTGAAATCACTGTTTTAATTATGTAAGACAGGAAAAAAACAGCAGCTTGCAGTATGTGAACTTCACACTGGCAGGTTTTCTTGTTAACTGTAACAAAACCTTTATCTTCCTGGTGAAGATGATTTTGAATTCTCCTTCCACCTGCCATGTAAATCAGGCTTTATTGAGAGCTGTTGTTCTTTTGATAGTACTGAGCATCTCTTATAGGGTGGGTGGGTGTGATCCTTTTTTTCTAAAACCTCTAGAAGAGAATGAGCTCTTGCAGATTTTACTGGGATCAAAAGTTGATGTATTTGACTGATCTTTGCCAGTTAGACCTTTGACTTCTCTAAACTGTCAAGATGTTTCAGTTGATTGTCAGCTATTCTACTGCATATTTTTTCTATTATATTTAGCATTTAGGTGACAATACAGCAAACTATAGTGGTTTGGTACTGATGGATCTGTAGATAATCTAGCACATAGGTTCTTCAAGGCCTTTGTGATTATTCATTCTTAACCAGCATTCATCTTCAGATGACTAATTCATTGCTTTATATAGTTCCTCTTTTGATTTGCTTTCTCTATTCAGGTATGATTTTCTCTTACATCCTTCATTAAGCCAACAGTATCTTAATGGAATAATAACTGCATTTTCAGTAGGACATTTTACTGAGAATATGTATGGTAAATAAATAACTATGCTCTGGAGGAGTAATAAAGTGGAGACTTCTGCCTCCTCACTTACCACCTGATTTTCCCCCTACTTTAATTTCTGTTCCTTCTGCTCTATTTCATGACAAATAATGGATTTTTCTATAAGCTTCATCATTCTGCCACCTACTTATCCACCCTCTCTTTCACAACTTTAAAAAAAGAAAAATACATGTTTTACGGCCGATTTGCTTTGCAATTACATTGCACTAACATTCAAATAGTAGAGGGATATTAAATACAGAGATGACTGTAGTCAAGCAGTATTTTCTTTCTGTGACATCTGAAGCTAAAAATGATGGTCTTTGAATTCTTTTTTACCTTAATGAGAAGGTAAATAAACCTTTAAGTTTTTATAATCCATTTAAAGTTTCTAAAAATATTAACACTTGAATTTGCTTTTCTGCTGGCTTCTATACCCTTCATTATCAGGCTCTTCTTTTTCAACTGGTATGAGTTTGTCACAGTGAGTCACATATTGGAATGAGTCATGTGCATATTGATTCAGAGAGACACATAAGCCTGTCATTAACATGAGAAATCCCTTTAACTTCATTGGAACATGCTCTTAAACTTCAGGAGTCCAAAGAAAAAAATCTTACCAAATTATTTGTGCACAGCCTATATTTATGTACACCCTTCCTACATAACATCTTGGGTCAAATCTACTATGCCTGTGGAATGGACAGGCATCCCTAGAAATACATTTTGGCAGGTTAGAGTGTCCTTGTGGTCTGTATGGCTTGATGTTTTGAATTCTGTCTTGGGGCTTTATGCTTCACTGTGCTAAGTTCTTTGTCCTTGATCAAACAAAGAAACTTGAAATGCTTTGATATTAAGCAGTTGAAATTAATACTAAGTGTGCACATAGTCTGATTTATAAGTAGTAGGTACATTGCTGAAAGTCAGACAAGAGCTTAAAACACTGGTTCATGTTAAATTCTGTAGTATCTATCTATGACATCATTCTTAACAAATACCTTATTGTGGTTAAATTATAATTAGTAGAAGTACTTAGTGCCATTTATTGACCTATTGAATTGAACTTTTTGGTCATTTGAAAATCTTGAACCACAAGGAAAAATTAAACAGGAGTTAGAAAAGAGTGAAGATTTTTACTGAGTTCTCTTTTGCTTTGCACTTAAGATCAGTATCAGCTCACTAAATATGAGTGTCCTAGTAGAGGCTTTTATATATAGACAAAATTTATGTTATGTGCAAGTATGAATTAAAAAATAGAATTGTATGGCTTTACTTTGAATACACATTCAGATGCACTCATTCATTTTTCTAATTTCTAATCTTATTTTTATTTACAATTTTGACCCCGCGTATTGTGCATTGTGCTTGTCATCTACTTCCAGGGTGTGTTTACTGTATACTGTCAGATCCTGCTCTGAAGACAGCATGATGAATTTCTGGGGTGCTTATCATGATAGGCGTCAATAGCAGTTGCCCACTGAGGGGCAGTAACTACACATTCATGTACTTTTCATCATGTATATGAATTAATCTTTGTTTCCTGAAGTAACTACATTTTGCTGTTACTGAATATGGTCAATTATCATGTCTCTGCAGACTTCAAGTTCTAGGAACTTATTTCTGTGTTCAGACATTAATAATCCTGTGCCTGATTTCTTCAGACAAGCTGTTGCTCTCCTTTTTTTTGGTTATTTTTTTTTCTTCTTTCCCATAAGCCCAATCAAAATCCTATCTCATGTAGCTTGTCTGATGTTAAGGTGTGTAGAGGTCAAGATTCTCCCTGTCTGGGACTGCTAGAGCTTGGATTTTCAGAGCGTGTAGTCTCATATAGCACTGAAAATATCACAGACTATCCCACGCTGATTCCTGATGCAGCTTGGCACTGCAAACCTGCCTTCATTATTTCAATACAGCCAGCAAATAAGAAACATGTGCTTAGTGATCATCCTGGGGAAGTTTAAATGGCATGAGTGCATGGGATTATTACAGAGGCAGGTACAGAGTACTTCTCTCCAACATTGAGCTGCTTTAGGTACAGCACCAGCCTTGTTCTCCTGGTATTCCCTTGCTGAACACAGAAGGAGCAATCAAATTCTAACCAGACTCAGAGTGAATTAAGTTATGAAAGCAGTGCAGACTAGGAACATGTTTTGTGAAAGAATGGCTGCAGACGTGGAGTGTAACAAGAAGGATGAGATAATGAGGATTGTAAATGGAAAAAGACCAAGCAGGGAGAAAGCTGCCTTGGGCACGTGGGAAAGGTGTGCCCAGGCCACCAAAAGCTTTCCCTGTCATTCATCTGGAAGATCTGGCGTGTCTCTTGTAAATGGGGCTCATCCTTCTCTGAATCTAGGAGGGTACATTTGGTTCATGTAGGCATTGTGCTGTGGAAAACATAGTAACTGGTGATCTTACATTTCATGCTCGAATTCAGCTTTTTTCTGCATCCATCAGGCATTTTCCCCTGGGAGCATCCTGGGCAGCAGCAGGGGGAGCACTGAGAGCACAGGAACTCTATCCCAGTGCTGTCCCTAGCTTGCTGCCACAGCTGCTGGGAACAGCAGTGGCAGAGAAAAACCTGCTCATCCTGGCGTATGTTAGGGACACATAGGAATGCCTGACAATTAATGCAAGTGCTGACAGAGTTGATTCCCTGTGGGTAAGAATCGGGGGGAAGGCCAAGATGGGTAATACTGTGGTGGGAGTGTTATAGATCACCCAACCAGAATGAAGAGCTGGGTGGAATATTCTGTAAGTGGTTGGGAGAGGTTTCACAATCACTACCCCTGAGCTGAGAGGGTATTTGCCATACTTGTGCATGTTGATGAAAAATATGGAAAAAAACCAGACACAATAAATAAAGATTTGGATTTTCAGTGTTAGATTTCAATGGACTCCTACAGAAAAGTCTCCTCTGTACACTGATATAAGGGAATTAAATCACATTTTGCTTAGCAGTGTGGCTGCTTACAAATGTCAAGCTTCTTGAGCTGTGAACTTGGTAGCTTTAAGTAGCAGTTAAGATTAAAGGTGCTCTCTTTTCCTGTTGACTTTCAGGAGTGGAACAAGCTTTCTCTGCTTTTTTTTTGTCTGTTGCTAAATATTAGCTTGTTCTTTTAGATCAGGAAAAAGATGCCAAATTATTGTGATAGCCAGTCTGATGTGCATACATGTTTTGGGAGAAAAATAGCTTGTTTGTAGAATAAAATACCCCTCAGTTTAACATATCCTACTGTAAAAATTGCCTTTATGTGGATGGAGACATGAACAGGAAGATTTCCATACCTAAATTTCTAAAGACAGAATCTAAATGTTCATTAGATATGAAAATCAGAGGTTATGTGTCAGGCCCAGTAGAGTCTGAGGAAAACTTGCTGCTAAGTGTATTATTGCAATGTCCTCATTTTAGAACGTACTACTCTCTTTCTGATATATTATTAGTGTATCTTTTTTTATACATAGAGAAATTGAATCTTAATGCTATAAGCATTATAATACTTAATTCAGTGTTCCAGTATAAGCAAGAATTTTTATTAAATACCTGTTTTTTCTATTTTTCCCTTCCAATTTTTAGTTTTACCTATAGTATTTTACATATCTAATGTATTTTAAGGTTTTGTTTGAGGATATATGATCCTTATACTCATGTCTCTTCTAGCGTAGGCAGAGTTGGCCTTCTGAAGACATTACAGTTTATAGTGATTTCACCATTTCACCATGTCAAATTCAATTAATTGAGCATCTCTGATCTAGATGGCAATTTCTAACTATGTTTACTTTTTCTTTTTTTTTTTTGAGTCAAAACAGGCATGAATAAAAGGTTCTCAATTGTGTCTATTTTTCTTTAGGTGGCAGAAATCTTTTCGTTTCTATTTATTTCTTCTTTTCTGAGAAGTGAGCATAAATAACTTCAGTTTGACTAAAACTCTCCCTACAGGGCTATTTCAAGGCTTCCCAGCATCACACACAGAAATAGATTTTCATGTCCAAAGGATCTCTAAGGAGGCAGAATTAAATTACAACAGAACAAAACCAAACCAAACAAAAAAAGAAAAAAAAAAAAAAAGAGGGAGTTCTGGGAAGTGAAAGGCTGGGAGAGAATAGCAGGAAACTGGGTGTTTTGGACTGGGAGTTTTATGGGCTTGTGACAGTCTGAGGGCAGAGGATTTACTGTAGATCTTTCTGCATCTCACCTGTCTCCTCTAGGTGCATCCCTCTCCCCAGTCTACTCTATGTGAGGGACTTCTGACTCCCTTTTTCTTATGCAGCTATTAACTCCTTCCCTCCTCCTTGCAAATGCAACTCGCTTTCCCTGCAGCAAACCCTTCCTATACCTTTGTATCTGTTGTCTGGGAAGAACTGGGCTTCTGCCACTGGGAATGGGTGAGAAAGGTGATAGCCAGAACTATTTCTTGACCTTTCAAATTCTCCTAATGCTTCCTTTTTAGTAGGGATATGGTCAAGAAAACAGAAATAAGTTATGCAGTCTAAAAAGAGCCAACTCTCCTCTGCAGTAGTCTGTAAATTAACCTGTATCATGTTATTCATACCTGGATTATCTAGCTGCATAAGACTAATAGTCAGTTTATTCCTATAGTGTAGCTAATGAACTCTGAGAAGTCCTTTTTTGACCCATTTCTTCTTAGTCATATTGAAATTAATTTAAATTTTTATGAAACTCTGTCTTAGGCTATTCATATAAAATATATCTAATGGAGATAATGCAACTCTGATTCTGCTTGTGTAGTTTGTTTATTTTTCTATAATATTTTGGTATTATTATTATTTTTCTACTCTGTAATGACTAAATACTCCTAACTTTTCCTTCAAATGTATTGAAATTCCTTACTCATCTTTCTTAAGTTGTGTTTTAAAATTCTCTTTGATATTATGTGTATTTTTTACCCTTAGAAAGTGCAATAACATTTCTTCTGTCACTTTCCTCTTCATTCACTTACATTGGCTTGTCAGGTCATGGCTAATGTATGTTACCTGCTATTCTGTACCTATCGCTGCTGATGGAAGTGCAAGAAACACTTTATTCTCTGATAAAACAATTCTGAATTTTAAAATATAAACATGGGGCAACCACCACAGAAGATGGCATCATAAATAGAAGGGAAAGGCCTGTGGTTTGCTTCCTTTGTCTATGCAAATACATAGCAATAATAGTCTTTCACGACCCACACCCTGCAGAGTTAACCCAATCCTTTTAATAATCTGTGTAAGGATATTGGTTGCTATGGCAACACATTCTGTGGTACCACTTAACTGTCAAAATAACCTCATGAAATATCATGCTAAGAATGTTTTAGAAATTGACTTTTTAAATCAACAGTAAATAACATGAACCTAACTTAAGAAAATGTGGCTAGATTGAAGAAGTCTGCAACAAGGGAACAACCATTTTCTAACCAAGGGAATGGTTAGAACTAGTGGAGATGGACATATTATTTCTTGTCTTCAGCAAGTGAGCTGAAATAGAATTTAGACATATTTTTCTGCCTAAATTAATGGTATGCCAACCACATCTGTGGATAAGAAGTTTGCACAAGAGTCAAAGATGAAATGACCCTCAAATATTACACAATTTGAGTTAGTGCCTGTGTGGTGCCTTTGCCTCTCTTACAGTTGCCATCAGTTTATCTTTAGCACTGCTGCTGTTTCTTCTCCTTTCCCCCCAAATTTTCCTTCACCTCTGCATTCCCTTTCTTGAGCAGACTCCTTGGATTTCTTTATTCTAGTGGCTGAAATGAGCTGCAGCTGAGTGAGCAATGCAGTTAAACTCAGTACTTCAGAGCTGATGTTACCAGCAGATGAATAGAAGTGGTCAGGCATTGTGGCATCGTCTCAAATAGCATCACGTTGGGCAGGCAAAAATCCAGACACTTCTGAAAGGTTAAGACAAATAATCATTCCTGATGAGAGCATTTAGTGTCTGAGCACCAAGTAGTCTGCACAAACAAATGTCGAACAGGCTAAAACAGCTGTTGCACATTCCAGTTTAAGTATGGACAAAGAATTGAGATGTGAGGTAAATGTAAATGTTTGTGTTGTCATGATTTTTTTATGGGACATATTAAAAATAATTGATTATTATCTTCCTTCTCCTGAAATCAATAAATTGCCAGTGCAGTTCATTTAGTTGGAGCAAACTATCTCCTGTAGCAAAATAAATAAATGGAAACTGTTCACTCTTCCCATTTCTGGCTGTCACAGAAAATTAGGTTATTGGTTTAAGCAAAAATCTGCATTTTTTCTTTATCACTGAGACTAATACTGAATCATTAATGCTTACAACTTAATTATTTTGCTGCTAACTTTCATATCTTCTAGCTGATGAAACAAAGTAAGACAGGTGATTAAAAAAGAAGAAAAATCCCTACAAACTAAAGTAACACATTTATTATCAGTAAATGTAAAATAAGAATTGAAAACTCATATTTTGATGGCATTGATCTAGTTTTTATGCAAAAACCACGGAGCACCCCAGGGAAATGTGACACAACTATATTTTTCTCAACACAACAGATGACCATTGAAATAGGTCTCTAGCTTATATTATTTCCTTGATGATAGTGTAGGATTTAGGGTTGGTTTTTTTTTCTTTTTTTTTTTTTTTTAATGTTAGGCTTTATTCTTTGTGAGATATCCTGAATTTAATTATGTTACAGCAAATCTTGAAGTATTTATAGTGTGTATTATATTCACTCATATTTCAAGTACAATTGGAGATCGATCAATATGTACCCTCCTTAAAAACTGTGACTTTCAAACAACAGACCAACAGTTAAGTAGTTGCTTTGTATTAAAATAGCAGTTTATCTTTTGGAATTTATAAATGAGAATCTTTCACGTTCTTTTCATTAAGTAATTTTTTTTTATTATGGTATATCACTGTTTAATTTCAAATACTGTCTCTTTATGCACAGAGGCCTTCTTCTACATGTTTATCACAAAGAGAGGAAGAAGATGATGATGCAGGTGAAAATACTTGTGGTCCTTCAGGTTTATGGGAGGCTTTGACACCTTGCAATGGATGCAGGAACCTTGGATTTCCCATGCTTGCACAGGTATATGTTTCCCTTTTTATCATAAAACTTGTTAATTATAGAAGAGCTGCTTAATCTCTTCTCTGCTTACCTCTTGTGCTTATTTCTGGTCTTCAGTTGTTACTTTCAGTCTTTATTTTAAAGTCAAAATAAATTATCAAATTAAATGTTGATGTTTGGTCATCCTGCTGTAATAATCTTCCAGAGGAGTTAAATATTGAGACTTTGATGTTTATTGCCCCCATTTTAGATAGTTCTTGTGTTGCACAGCTTTCTCTTCTGATTCCATCTGGAAAGAGATTTTGAAGTCACATAGTTTCCTTTGGGATAAGTACTCTATTTTTGACCAGCTTCTAATGAATATAATGATATCTCAGCTACTTTCTTTATAGAATTAATTGAGGACATCATGCATAACTCAACTGATATAAGAATATAGCCTGACACATGTCTTTGAAGATTATGTTAAAAGAAAAAAGTCCCCAACCATTTTCAAATGTTCCTAATAATACAGAGGAGAATAAACAGAAGTGGGTAATGTACTTGGTTCTAAGTCCAAACAATTCTCAGAGCAGAATCTGCAACATCCACCAGTGCACACCAACAGCTGTGTCCAGAACAAGTGATATTGTATTGCTACAGAACAGGAGGATTCTTACTGCTCTTTCTAGGTCTCCCTTGTTCTCTTCCCCCCCACTATAGTTTAGCACTCTCATGTCTGTAATATTTTTCCTGTGCTTTTCTTGTAGCACTGAGTGGAGCTCTGCCAAATTTCTGTTTAGAAATGTCGGGGTTTTTTTTCAGTTGCATCCTTACTTGGCACTGCATTTAAACAGCGTTGTCAGATTCTTGTGTTCCAGATTGGAATTACATATCCTGTCTCACCACAGTTTATACACTGGTGCTTTCATCCCCTGACTGTACATTTGATTCCCTTTACTCTCGTGGGACCTGCACCTGTTTGAAGTCAATGCTAAAGCTTCCACTGCAGTCAATGGAGACAGGATATGGCAGCTAATGTGCTTGAATAACAATGAGCACTGTCCTATCTTTTTATAAGGAGCTTTTCTATTCCTTCCCTCTTTCAGTAGCTGTTTTCTACTTCATACTGTCTATACTTTTAGACATCTGACAAGATGCAGAGCTGTTGGAATTATGCTGATTTACAATAGGAGTGCTGTGGTTACTAATTCCTCATTTTGAAGAATTTGCTTCAAAAGATTTTTGTTAAATGGAAATTTTCTTATTTAAATATATATCACCTAAGGTTTCATGAATATTAAGCTTTCCTATGATGAACATATATGCCATTTTAGAATTATTTCTTAATTAAAAAACCCCCACAAACAACAAAAACCAGCCAAACAACCAAAACCCAACACATTTATGTCGTCCTTGTTTCTTTTCAGTTTAAAACATCTGTAAAGAGTGTTATAAAGTTGAGGACTTAATTTGAAAAAATAGAATAATTTAAACTTTGTAGCTATTTCCTTTATATATAGAGAGAATATTTTTTAAAGTGATGTAAGTTTTAAGACATTGACTGCTAAATTATTTTATTTCATTGTACTTAAAATATAAACTCAACCTCTCTTATCTTACTTGTTCTGAGAATTCATAAGATTTAATTATGGGTACAAAAAAAAAAAGAAAGTATGCTTATTCTCCATTCATGAAATGACAGATTGTTTCTCTCCATAAAAATTGAAGATAGCAATAGTTTTGAGTTTTTGTTGATTTTTTATGGAAGTAAGGAAAGAAATTGTGTAGTGAAAAATTCTCCAAATTACAGGCCAGTGAATTCAGTTTATAAAGTGTTACCATCACTGTGTGCAGTTTTTCAAGCTGTTAGTTAATCTGTTGGCTCTTTCACATTTACTTCAGATGCAGCAGAGAACATCTTGTTCTAAGGGATTGAGAACATTTATTCATTTCAATTTTTAGATTAAGACCAGTATCTTGAATTAGTCCAACAAATTATAATAATCTGCAACAGCATGTTTTAGGTAAAAGTACAAAAATGTGTTTGTGTGACTCATGTCAGGCCACTAACATACCAGAAATGAAGACTTCATCTTGAAGAAACAATGACATGATACTTGACATCATGTCTTAAAATCTATTCTCTATTAAAGATCCCAAAATAGGGAAAAGGGTCTGTCAATTACTCTTGAACATGAATGACAAGTTCATTTTTCCACTATTTTTGTAGTTAAAAATAGATTTTACAGTTATATAAATATTCTGTATTTATGTATATAAGGAGAACAAACATAAAGATTGATTCTTGGTTTATACACACAGTCAGAGGTGCAATGATTGAATGAAGGTGAATTTTAGGTGAGATGGCAATAGTGTCCATCTGTGACCTAATGGCTAACAGTTTTCAATATGCCAAAGAAAAGGGCAGTTATCTCCTTGACAAGCTTGTTTTCTTTATTGCAGTTACAGAAAAAGGCTTGGCTGGAGGTGCTTCTAACATGCAGTATGTAATTTGCTGTGCTGGAAAGTGTCATTTTAGAAAGGGTTGTTATAGAAAGTTCTGGCTAAAATGTTCTGCAATTTAAAACCTAACAGAAAAGTAATACAGGTGTTTTCAGAATACACAACTCTCTTTAGTGTCTCACAATTGATGAAGTCTTGAAAGAGCTTGATGGAAAATCTTTGTCTTGTAAAAATTTCATGGTTTTAGAAAGTGTTCAATCTACATGAGAACAGAGCTAACAACTTTCCCTCAAGCATAACTATCTGTTTGCACTGTGTTCTGGAAAAACACTCATCCAGTATTGTTGTGGTGGATATTCTAGGGTCTGGAAGATCACAAATTCCCAGGGAGGGCAGTGTGCTTCTATCTAGGTAGTGTATTTCTATCTACACAGTTCACAAAGATTCAAATGTATTTTGCTCTAACTTGTTTTAATTCAAACTAATATTGAGTCAAAATCATTAAGAGATTTAGTAGGGTGAAAGTAGGGTGACAGTTCTACAAAGACCAGTTTGACAAGGGCATTTGTTTCCTTTATCAATTGATTAAGGGGTGCAAGGTAACAAAGGGATAAAGGATATGGTAAGTAAATATAGAACACTTTTGTGTGCCAGTAGTCAATATTTTTCCTTGGTCTTAAACTTCTGCAGTGTAGGTTAGTTTACTATTCAACTCCTAATTTATTCAGCTCCTATATTTATTTTACAAAGCTTATCAGTGCCTACATACATACATACTCACATTTTCTTTAAAGTAAAGCATTATACTCTAAGTGTATGAAACTGTAGTTTTCATTACATTTTTTTGGATAGTGTGCTTTGAATATTTCTCTGCTAAGGGTCAAAGAGGGCCTTGTGTACAAAGATAAACGCAGAGGTATCTGCAATGTCAGAGAGATGGGTGGTGCAGTCCTGTGTGATCAGAGCAATAATAACAGTTTAAAGCAAGCAGTCTGAACATCTTAATTCTGAAAGTCATGTCAGCATATTTTCCTAATTCTGATATAAAGTAATGGTGAGATAAGGTAGGTTTACCTTTGGCCCACTTAAGAAGCTGCTGGATCATCGACTTCACGTCACTTGAATTAAATGTTGTATGTATAACTTAAAAATCCTGACAGTTATTCCTTGTGTTTGACACGATGGCCGAGCAGGAACACCACATTTGCCTAACTATTGCAAAATGCAAGTATTATCTGTAAAGAGAACAGTGCAGTTGCTATGGAAAAACAGAACATCAATTTAAAACCCTAAGTATAAATTTTCATGTTGCCAGGAAGCGTAGCTCCTTACAAAAATATAGACAGATATGGAAAGTTAACTTAAATATTTCAAGAAGCATTATGTTTCTAATCGTGCTAGAAGGTGTCAGATTTTCATTTTTGTTGAAGCAGTGAACTTCAGGGAGACCTTCAAACCTACTTTTAAGCCTGATCTATATTCTGCTTACACAACAGGACTCCTAGAGTTAAGGAACTCTAGCAACTGTATTATATGTTTTTCTATGGAGAAGTTTCCTCCAAAATATTTTTTACTTAGAGAAAGTGGACTCCTGACTACATTTTTAGAATATAAACTGTATATGATACTGGTTCTTTATCAATATAGCCTGTGATGTGGGCTGATTTACAGTTTGGAGTCTGATGCATCAGGTATTAGGGTTATATATTTCATGTCTGACTTCCAGAAGATCCAGATGGCTGTCTGTACTTACATTTTTATAATTTTTAACAGTATTTTTTAATGGGAATGAATTTTCTGTTGTGTTTGCATTTTTTCACCAAAATTAGAAGTAGAAACCATTGTGGCATTATCTGATTTATATGTTACAGGGGAGGAAACCAGTTACCTAGCTTGGTGATGTACTAATTTGATAGAAACATGGTTGAGACAGAATTATTTTCCAGGGAGGATGACTACTAGCTAGGAAAACGTCAGCATACGTGGAACATGGATAGCCAGAGTAAGCGTGTTGTATTATCTTTAATATTTTCATATAGTTTCTAACCTTCAGTGAAAAATATTATTTTTTTCCCCTTCATTTAGTGGGTAAATGATGATCTTACTTAAATGGGGTTGACATGGAGACCTACATACCCATAGGAAAAAAACCCTCTGTTAAATTCTTGATTTGCAGTGTTGTCTCTTCTATGGTAAGCTGAAATTTTATTGGTAATTTCAGGAACACACCACCCACACACTGAAGCAGCTACTGAAAAGTGCAATATGTATTCTGCCTAGAAAGAATCAGCAGGTGATGATTACACCCTGCTGCACAGTGATGGGAAATAAGTATATTGGGAAAAAAAAGTGGTGTATTTTAGTGCAATGCTACATTTCTGATAGTTTTAAGGAATGAAGCTTGAGTGTTTTGTTCTTGCATATGTAGCTACTTAACAGGAAATTTACATTGGGAATTGCCCATGACTTCAGATGTCTTGTGGCAAATGCATTTTTATTGTATGGCTACCCTGGCCAGCACTGAGTGAATGTGGGCACCACTGGTCTGTGTTGTTTATTGGTGTGATTATCAAACAGCAAAATTAAATGGGATTAGATAGATAAGAGAGGCATTAAATAACACTGGAATTGTTTATATATGTTAAAAATAATCTGACATATTGGTGACTACAATGGCTTTCAAGATTACTTTAATTACTATTGAAGAGAATCAAATTCCTGTAGAACATAATATTGAATGGAACACTAACATTCCTGATTGAAATATGGTGATTAACTGGGAAGATCTTAAATGGTATAAATATGTTACATTTTGCTGTTTTGTAATTTGCAACTTGGTGGTAACCAGAAGACAAACTTTCAAGGAATGCTGTGGCTTTCAGCATTGCCTGACAAATGATTGGAAAATGGAAAAAAAAAATCAGTTTGAACTGCACAGTGGGTGGCAATAATGCACAGAAAATTGTTCAATACAAGAAAGTTCAACTTTGTATTAAAAACTTCATGTTAACATTTCAGCTGCTTCATAATAGAAATATTAAAGCAATTTTGTTGAAACTTGAAAACTAGTTTGGCTGGTGGGACCAAATTGGGTTTACTGTTCAGTGTTAATTTTGTGAGAAGAAAAAAGTCATCATAGATACATTGCATTTATTGTTTCTATGACAGTAACAGAACCAAAAGAGTTTTGAGACAAAAATGTTGGCATTTGATGTATCTGCAGTTAGAGATCAGTTGGGTGGTGATATCTGGGTACTGTGATTGCCACGTGGATTTACTACATGGATTGCCCATGTCATGGTGTGTAAGGTTGCAGTGCTTTGAAGGGCTGTTTAAGGGCCCTTGATATTTTGGGACTTTTATTTTTTGAGCCTAGCAACTTTTTTTTCTGTTTTGAGTTTTGTTTGTGGTGGCTTTGGTTTGTTTGTTTTGCTGTTGTTGTTTGGTTGGTTGTCTTGTGTGTGCGTGGTTTTGTTTTGTTTGGTGGTGGTAGTTTGTTGTTTTATTTTTTTGATGGTACAAATATATTCAAGTACCAATGACAAGATAGTACTGGAAACCGTGGATTTTTTTTTTAACTTCAGTTTTTAGTAGTAGAGGAAGTCATGGTATCATAGAATAAATCCTGAAGAAGACTGTAAAATTGATAGAACTTGATTTTTTTTCTGAAGAAATAAACTCATTTTTTGGGGCAGTCAAGAAGAACAACTTTGTAGTCTGTAGCTGAATCCTCTCTTGCTTGACAATAGAAATTGTGTGTCTTGGGTTTAATGTCATGTCTGCATGTTGTATTACATGGAAAACTTTTATTACCAATACCCATTATACTGAGTCTGAAAATGAGATAAACCCTGATTCAACAAATTATTTAATCCTACTTAAGCATAGGCATTAATGTGCTTAATCCTGTTTGGGGCTTCCGTACATATAGGACTTTGTAAGGAGACATTTATGTGTTCAAAAAATTCAAACTCAGTCTCAAGCAAAGAGCTTCTTAAAATCCAAAACTAGTTGTTATATAGTGGTGTAAAATGCAAATGCTCTATTCACTTTCCAGAAGTGGTAAGCAGTCATGATCCATAAAATCTTGCTCTACTAAATAGAAATAATGCTACTAATAATATAGGGAACAGTTGCTTTACTTTGGAAAAAGAGGGAGATAGCTTGTTGAAAATCATGTTATAAATACTCTGTATAATCAGAACAGACCACCAGACATTTTGCAGAGCTTTTAAACATAAAGGATACCTGTGAAGATACTGATGTAAATTGATAATTTTACAGTATCAAGTTGACTTTGTTCTTTTTGGAAGTGCTAAAATTTTGTAGCATTCTAAATTTTGATTCACAGCATTTTCTATTTTTAAAAAGAAGAGAGAAAATAAAATCTTTAGGTGATGTTAAGTCACATTTAACTCTACCTAATTTTGAATTTAGCAAAATAGAATCCATAACTCCCAGACAGTACTTTAGCCCACTGAATTGTCCAAGTACTAACAACTAGCTTCATCCCTAATCAGCCTTTATGTTTAGCAGACACTTAAGTTCTTACATATAAACTGTAAACTGTTGTAAACCATATGTATGTGGACAGGTGCCTAAATTCTGCCTTATTGAGACTTGCTTGATAGCATTGTTTTTGCATTTTGATGAATAAATATTGACAGCAGACAGTTCGTTCAGTGCCCCATCTGGGTGCTTGTGTTCCCCATACCAATGAGAAAGTGTGGACATCTCTGAAGATACTCAGTTGATTGCTTGTTCATCTTGAACAGGAAGCCACTGGAAGCCAGCCATCACGAGACATAAAGAAGAGGGATGTGTTTGACTACATGCCTAGCTTTTGAGATTAATTTAGGCACTTACAGAGTATGTAGTGCTGACAAAGTAGGTCTTCCTTCAGTCCTTTCTGCCCACTTCCAAAGTGGACAAATTGAGTGTATCTTTTTTGTTGTTTGTTTCTTTTGAATGTAATAACGTTCTATATTAAGGCACATAACAGTTTTTGAGCTGTCTTTTAAGGATAGCTGTCAACATCTTTCTTCTAATGACAATTATTTCTCATCACAACTCCATGAACAAAGAACTGCAGGCATTCCACAGTCTGGATTGTAAGCAGCTAGAATCTCATTTTTGACCCAGAAAGAAAGATCCACTCCCAAGTGTTTCCTGCTGTCTGCCTTTACATGATTCCATGTGACATGAAGGCAGATTTCCTTTTCTGACCAACTGTTTCCTCATCCTGAAATTATGAAAGGTTCTTGAGTTTGCAAATAACTTGAGTGTATGTGAACTTTAAGCACTTACATTGCTATTTTGAAATTGAGTTTCTCATTTGGCTTGTTCTAGGTGATCCTGCTCTAAAAGGGGTGTTGGACTAGATTATCTTTCTAGGTCCCTTCCAACCCCTAACATTCTATGATTTGTTGAAACAGAAAAAAAATTAGTCGAATCAGAACCTTAGAATTAGTAGACACAAGATTTCACACAAATACCATCTTATTTGTGTGAAACACTGACATAGTCGTTTGTTCACATATGAAGAAAGATCACCCAGCATTAATAGATTATATCTGTAGTAAAAGTATTGCATACAGCTTTTGCAACTGCAAATCTGGGGCAAGATTCCATAGTAGTGGCCAAGTAGACATATGAATCTGTGGTAACTGGTGACTTGTTGAACCTCATGTAGTTTGCATTGGCCCATTTCTCAAGCATGACCAGTTCCCTCTGGATGTATCCCTTCCCTCAAGTGAGTGCACCACAGCACACAACTTGGTGTAATTGGCAAACTTGCTGAAGATGCACTCGATGCCATTGTCCTTGTCTCTGACAAAGATGTCGAACAGCACTGCACCCAGAAACGATCCCTGAGGAGCTCCATTTGTCACTGGTCTCCACGTGGATATCAAACCATTGATTGCAACTCTTTGATTGCAACTCTAGCTGGTTCCTTATCCACCAGGTGGTCCATCCATCAAGTCCATGCCTCTCCATCTTAGAGACAAGGATGTCGTGTGGGACAGTGTCAATAATCCCTATTCACTTCATTTTATATAATCTCCACATTCTCAGTTTCTCTGATGCAATAACTAAAGCTGAGCATTTGCAGAAATAAGTAGATTATACCATGGAAATCATAATAGTAACAGTTAAAGCAGTAGAGCTTTGACATAACCCCATGGGATTCCTTATTTAAAGAGACATAAGGAAGTAGCACATTTATTACCTGAAAGTTTCTCATTCAGTGATGAGCAGTGAATTAGGTAACTGCTGATGTATTGTCCTTATATTTCAGTCTAGCTAATTGAGTTCAACTTGGCCAAGTCAGCCCTCATAACATTGCTGAGTCTTTAGACAGTATAAGATAGCAATGGGTGATGGAACTTTTTGTATCCATAAAGCTAAATATCCACGTTATGAATGTTAGTGGGTTTTGTCCAAGAAGCAGCAGATTTTATAGGGTCACATTCAGAACTATGGTTCTGAGTTATGGTTTGAAATATGAAATTATCATGTTCTTTAAGAACACAGGAGATATGGACAACATTGCATTAGAATTTTTTTACTACTATTGTGCATATTTATCCCATTTTAATGGAATAATATATTTTACAGTTCTTAAATACTAATTCTAATTTACAGTATGAATTGCTTTCCCTCTGATTGTCTCTTACAATTAGGTTCAGTTTTCACACTGCTGAAATACCATGCTTACTATAGACAAATGTTTTTTGGTCTTATTTAATTAGAAAGTACTAACTTTTATAAACTTTGCATGCATCCTGGGACCTCTAAAGAACAATTTCAAAATGTTCTTCTGTTGATTGTGTATCTTATTTGTTCTTCAGTTGATTACCAGCTAAAGGTATGACTCATCACAAAATTATTCATTTTTGATAAAATGACTCTCAACAACTTTAATATTTGGGAAAACATTTTCTTGTTCTTTCTATTTTACTGTGGGAGCATGTGTAGGAGGGGTTTCTTTAAGAGAGTGTCAGCTTGCACTATTGCAGTAATAACTTTCACACCAAACATAATCAAATTTTTATTCCCTCAGTAGCAATCTCAAAAACTTTTAAACATGGGAAACTTTTAAAACTTTTCCTGAAATAGCAAAAGTTTATTTGTTTCTTCATTCAATCCATCAAGTAATTGGTTTTGTTGTGTACATTTGTGAAATTTACATGACTTCAAAAAGGATGCATGGGCAAATACAGAATATTATCTAAAAAAAGCACTATTATTCATAACAGATAATGGATTAACACATTAACACACTCTTCTGAGCCTCTTCATTCACCTTCTGAAACATCTTCTGGCCAAAACTTCTCACTTACCAATGAGCTGTTTTATCTCTTACTACACAATATGTTTGCATGAAGTTTGGGCAATGAAACGATACCCGACTGTTTTGACAATGATTAATCGGTGGTTTTATTATCATGCCTAGTAATGCATAATATTATATTCTTTTTTTTTTTTTTAATCCTAATGTATCTAATTTACAAAAAATTATCCCATGAATTGGGTTCAACTGCTTCTTATGTGTAAGTCTGTTTAAAACCTAGGCACTGTAACATAAGCAACTTTCAGAGCAGTATTGTTTCCATGGAGCTACAGTTTCAGCTCATTTGATCTTTTAATATAATATACTTTATTTTAAATAGGCATTTTTCTATAGCTTGAGATTCAAACAAGACTTTATGTTTCATTTTGTTAAATGTCGTTTTTAAAAACAGTGGAAAAATTGGAGGATATTTAATCTGGAAATTACGCTCTAGTTTGTTATTCAATTTTGTTCAGCTAAACTAAGAATGATTTATTAAATCAGTTATTATATTATGCTTCATTGCCACACAGAACCATTAGCATTTGCATAAACCAGATTATGTACAGTTGCAGTATATTCTTGTCATATTGAGTTAGTTATTAGAAGAAGCATCTGCTCCTTTTCATGGCCCAAATGCTGTGTACATGGGAAAGCATGTAACATGACTACAACAATCTAACTTCATTTGAAATTCTGAATATCTGCCAGATAGAATGATGAAAACTGTATAAAATAGAGTGGTATGTTTCTGCTGCTGACGTTAACGCTGCATTTGTTATGCTCACAATTTACCCATATTTTCAGACATTTATATTTCAGGCTATATTAGTGACTTCTGTATTGCAAAGCTTTGTAGGAACCTTTAGCTTTCAGTGATAGACATCTGTAGAGTTTTCATATGTGATTTTGGATTCTGAACAAGATATATGAAAATATCTTTTGAAAAAGAGACTATAAACCTACATTTGGGGTGCTATGAAAATAATGCTCAGCTTTTATCAAAGTTTGAAAAGGCAGATCTAACTTTTTGGAATGGCTTCTGAAAAATTGCACATCATCTTTACAATTCTAACAATTTAAATATATAGGACAACAAATCTAGTTTGTTTTGTTGGGTTTTTTTAATGAACATTTTTCTCAGCTCTGGTAAAGACTTGCTGAAATTTACAAAGTCTGTTTGAGGTGCTTGAGGGAAAGAATTATTTCAGATAACTGTACAAATATTATTTCTACACTAGCAAACCCACTGTTTCAGATGCTTGTTGAGAGGGTAAAAGAGAATACCCTTTAAAAGTCTATAGCATAAATACTTTGTGCAGACCAGAGCAGATCCTCTGATGTTGTTACCCTTAAATTAGATTATTGAGGATTTTCTAGATTCTGTAATATATGAAGTGAATCTTATTATCTCTTCTATGACAAATTACACGTTCAAGTGTTTCTAGCTGTCATAACAATGAACATTTATCATAGTTTGACTCATGAAAAATTATTCTAATTACATGATACTATAAAAATTACTTTGGTTAAATTATAAGTAATAAAGTGGGGTATATAACCATAAAATTATAGTAATATTCTTTATTTGTTCAATGAAGAAGCAATCAAAATAAATACTTCACCATCAAATTTTGTTTTTTGGTTATGATGGCATAGGAAATACTTTGAAATATTTTGGCTTACATTATTGTGACACACAACATCCTTCAGGTTCAGGCATTCTCCCCACCACCTTGCTGCATGTCAGAATACCCTCTTTAAATCATGGGCAAGAACTTCCTTCTTAATTGAATTCTTGACTGTCTCAGCAACCCTTGTTTAACTGTAATTCATATTTCAGTGTGAAGTGTCCCAATCCAACATCAGAGTCAAGGGTTAGGGCTGGGTTGGCCACTAGACACATGACACATGCTCTCTACCCTCTGCCACGCTGAAGGGGGAGAGAAAGGCAGAGAGAATAGGGCAGAGAGACTTATGGATTAGAAAATCAGTAAAACAGCTTTAATGAAAATAATAATAATATGTACAAATACATAAAAAACAGGTATTGAAACCAACCCCAGTGATGGCAATTATATCACCGTCACCACTGGGGCTGTGGAGCAGGCACTGGGAAGTCCCAGCATGGACTCAGCAGCAGATGGGCACTGGATTCAGAAGCTGGGTTTGGGAACTGGATTCAGAAATGCACATATTGGGATCAAAGGCAGCATAGAATCCTCCTTGGATGGCAGCCACAGAAGAAGAGAGCTTGACCCTCATGATCCCTCAACTTTATATTGTATATGACATATATGGAATAGAATACTTTGTCAGTCAGTTTGGGGTCACCTGTCCTGTCTGCTTCTCCCTGCAGGTGTGGCCTTTCACTTTCTGCACCTCCTATGTGGCACATAAGATTTAGCACACAAGTTCTAGTGAAACTTAGTTTGCACAGGAGCAAGTATAAGCAAGAGCCTTTCTGCACACCAATCCTTGGTAGTAACTCTAAACATCAAGTGTTACCACTGCAAGAAGCAGATACTGTCTGAAAAAGTCTGTCATTAGCTTCAGAAAGTGCAGTTATTTAGAAGAGAGCTGAAAAGTAAAATCACTGAACAGAATTTAGAAGAACTAAGAATTTATCCTGCTGTGGTGGAAGAAGAGCCACTTACATTCATCATGCTGGTCCTCTGGCACGCATCAAGCCAGGGAAGAAGATAAAATACCCTGCAGGATTTCAAGAAGTATGTCAGAATTTAATAGCAGTTCTTCATTATTTATAAAAATGAATAAGAAATTTTCTAAAGATGACAGATATATTGTCTTCTTCCTTTCTACATTTATGAGAATATTTCTTCTTTAATTCTTACAATTCAGAAGAAAGGAAACCTTGGGTATCTTTCTTCCTACTTGTTCTTGTAAGTTTGAAGGTAATCAGTAATTACAGCCATAAGGAGTTCTTAAAAAGTCTGAATTATCTGAAAAATATAGTTTAAGACCATTGAAACTGCCCCCTAATTGTTCTCTTTCTAAACCAATGTCCTTAATTTATATTTTAAAATATAAGTATGGGGGGGACATTTTGTTCCCCATACTTTCTAAAATAGTGCCTCAGGGCTAAAATAACTCCTTCAAACCTTTGTGATTCTATTTAGGTGTCTTACATAAAATGTGAGGACAGTTAGTGCTTAATAACAAAGAAGTAATATATTGAGAGAGTGAAATCCAGATCTAGTAGGTTTTCCTATAACAGTAGATGGTGTGGCCTTCAACTGTGAGTAACCTAGACTACAGGAGGTCGAGAGTTGTTCATAAGTTTAGAATTTAGAAATTATAAATAAGTTAATAATTATGTGGTGAGACACAGTATACCCACATGAATCATCTTTGTGATGAACAAGGTGTATCAGTACCTCTTTAAAGAACAGTTTTTCCACTGTTGTTCATCTGACAGTCATGTCTGACTGATGTGTTGTCCCATATTCCATAATAATAGCACTTCAACTGACCTTATTTCTATAGGAAAGGAAGTGGATGGTATGAAAAAAAAATCAGTTAAATACAAACTCTGTCCTCTTGTCAGTATAGAATTTCTGATTAGATGCCTAGTGAGCCTCTGGCACTTTATTCTCAGGTCATACGAAGACAGATTTGTATACACTGCTCAATACCTCAGTCCTTGATCATACAAAGTGCAAATTCTTATAAGGAAGGCAAGAATATCTAGAAGGGAAAAGCAAAAGTATCTGGAGGCTTGGAAGAAACATGGAAAAAGGGCCTCACTCAACATCATAGTTTTTTCTTCTTGATATTTACTCATGTTCTTGAATATTGTTTCATGCTTGTATACAACAATTTGTAGTTGTCATATAGATATTTTATAAGAAAACTCATTCCCACTGATCAACAATCACATCCTCCACGGCATCCCTTCTGTTTTCTAGTCCTGTTTAGTTTTCAGATTACCTTAATGTGACACTGTGACAGGTATTATAACATCAAGCAAATGCTCAAAGAGACCCAGCTGGAGGCCTCTAAGTACAGGCCATGGTGTGTCCCTGGCACGTGCTCTGAAACTTCAATCACACTTTCTTTGAGGGAAAAGTTTATCTAATTATATCTAATTTATATTTTATCAGTATGGGCAACGGTTTTCTAATGTTTTTCTGGTGATTCACCCACTCTCACTCTTATTGCATATGTATTTTTAACCTTTCCACAAAAATACTTATTTTAATGTACCAGCTTCTCAGCAAATTACTTTAATGAAGTTGTAATTTCAGTTAAGAATTCTGACATGATAGTGGAGGTCGGTGGCATGTGTCATCTTCAGCTTTATGGAATAGTTTACAAAAAGTCAATATTGAATTTTCTCTAATAAAAAAATACAATCAGATTCTTTTGATTACAGGACTAAAGATTATTCAACTCTAATGGAAGAGCGTTTCTTTCGAATGCTTTGTTATGCTATGAAAATATCTAGAACATGTAGGATTACTGCAGACACTGCTCATAGCAGTGGGTGAGGTGAGACAACAGAACTGATATTATTGAGAAGAATGCTGAAGAGCTTTTAATTAAAAAAAAAGCAAAACAGAATCACATTGCTGGATGCCTGATACTTGAAAATTTTATGTAATCTACTAACATCCAAATGAATTAGAGCTTAAAAATGTCTAGAATATACTCAGTACCTGCAAAATGGAGAACACATTGTAGCAGTGAGAACAATTTACAATGCTTTTCTCCAGCAATAAGAATTTTGTCTTTTTTTTTTTTTGCTACATGTGCACTTTATAATAAGGGTTTATAATCTTCACTTAATTTATAGAATTCTGGGGGTTTTTTTCCTAATTTTTTTATGTTCTTAGCATTTCATTATCACATTTTCTTTATTAGGGAGAGCTTTAGCAAGAAGTTGCTTGTCACTGATTTACATTCTAACCATTTTCCATCAACCCCATCATTTTTGTGTCTTCTTCTCTGACATATTCTTACAATGTTAGTTACAGAATGTTGAATAACATGCAGAAAATCAAAGTGAATATTAAGAACAACTAGGAAAGGAGCACAAAAGAGGGAATATGATTGTCATTATGAATGTAATCTTGAATGCCATGTGAAAATCTGATCTCTGTCACATCACTGAAGACAGATGATAATGTGTGAAAGGGATGGTCAAAAGCTTGGAAGACTTGCATGAGTAGATTAGAATTTTTCATTCCCTAAAGGAGGATTTTTTCATTCCCTAAAGTAAGAGTGATAGTGGTCTGTGAAATCACAAGGAGAGGATAAATGCTTTCATTGCCTTCCATATAAGAATTATGGAAGTCAAACTTGGTGAGAGGTAAAAACAAACTGAGGTGTTTGTAAAAAGTGACAAGTCTCTAAAGGCAACTTGAGAAGGTAATTTTTAGAAAGTTTAATCGTTGGACATGGAAAACAAAGTTGCCACCTTTTGATTATGAAGTGTGAGACCCTCAAAGGGTTGTAGGATAAGTACTACTACATGCTGGTCTTGGTCTTGTGCTCGTCTCATGGCTCTATAGGCCAGCACTATTGGCTGCCTTTGTGGAGAGAATACTGATTGACATATGATCCAATGGCTGTTCTTATGTTTTGTATATACATTTTTAATGTGTTTTTTTTAATGTAGCTGAATTCAAGAGCTGAGCAGGGTTTCAATTCAGTGTTCTGTGACAATTTTAAGGCTGCATTATTTCTTCATGTACTTCTCTAGGAAGATTTACTGTTACTAGAGATTTGGAACTCTGTCTTACTCTTAGAGAAACTTGCATTGAACTTAAATTGAAGTCTGCTGTTTCAGTAATTTATTTGGTAAACAAATCTTTTCCTCTGTCTTTGTACAGCAGAATTAAATGGGCAAGATAGAAAATGTTTTTCAAGGTAGGAAGGAATCCTCTTGTCCTGCAGTTGTACTTCAGCCACTGCAATAATGCCTCCCCTTGACAAAATGCAGTTTAGGGAGATATAATTTCTATATTTATTGTGAAAAAAAGACAGGAATACCATACAGAGCTAACAGTGTTATTTATAAATTACAAGGTTTTTTAAACCTTCTATAATTAGAGCTGAGATTTTACTTTTGCACATTTATTCCAGTGATAATAGTGTATTTGTAAACTTCTTGATTTCAGTTGCCATGTTTCACTTTATGCAAGAGATATTTGTAGCATTTAAAAAAAAACAAAACCCACAAAGTTTTGGTGTTTTGTTGTTGGTGGTTTTGTTTGTTTGTTTTTACAGGATGTGGGCTACAGGAATCATTCTCTATGTTCATCATTTAAGGAACTAGATGGCTTAAGTTTAAAAAGATATATTTGGAGCTGCAGTAAGCCCACTTACAAACTTTTCCAATTCCTTGTTATGTCTTTAAAGTCTTCCACCTGGAACAAGTTACTATTAGCATATATTAGTAAAATGGCTAATGCAGAGAGCTCATATTCTGACTAGGCATAAACAGGAAAGGGTAAAAGAGGCAGAGACATTCACATTCCTCTTCTAAGCATGCTTTATTGAACACTGACCACTAATCTTGTATTGTTTGCTAGTGCTTACTCACTTTTTATTGCAAATCTATCATGGTTTAAGGTCAGGGCAACCCTCAGACCGATAACAGACACTCTCTTTTAACCCTCCTACCTAAAAAAAAAAAAAAATAATAAAAGAAAGAACAACAAAAAAAAGACAAAATAAAAGGAATAAGAGACTTAGTGATTAGAAAAGGAAACTAGAACAGTTTTAATGAAAATGAAAATAATAATGGAATATATACCATGTACAAAACCAGTGCTGGACCCAGCCCCTCTGATGGTAATTACATCACTGTCACTGATGCTGTGGATTTGGCACAGGGAGAGTCCCAGACTGGCCCCCTCAGCAGACAGGAGTTGTGTTCAGGAGCTGGATTCTGGCACCAGGTTCAGGAGCACACCAACTGGGATCAAAGGCAGTATGGACAGAATCCTCCTTGGTGCTCTGAGGGGGAGTTTAACCTAGGATTTTAAATTTGGTTTTACTTGGAATTTTGGAGTGGTGCTCCTGTTGCTGCCATCTAAAACCTATTCTTCAAGAGGCCTTAAATTATTACCAGATTACAAACTCTCATAAAAATCAGGTCACAAAACAATGAGTAGGAAAATCGGCAAAAAACTTGGTAGTGTAATGATCCACCAACAGTACAAATAATTTACCCAAAAAAAAGGGACTGTTATCTACAGCCATAATTTACCTTAGCTAATATAATTTCTGCTTATTGAAGAATTTTTTATTTCTCATCCTGTTCTAGTCATCACATTCAATCATGTACTGAGTAGTGCTATGATAATATCTGTCAGGGTTCTTTCTCACCCTTTGCATTTTATTATATCATACTTGATTTATGTGTAGAGATTGACATTTCCAGGCATCCACATGTCCAGTATAAAAATGATGTGGTAATACATCTTTGCCCTTGCAATTGCTTTCCACTGTGATTAAAAACCACATAAATCAAGAAACTGTGGTGAGACTGCATGGTATCTTCTTATTCATGTTCTAAAACAGAGACAGTCTGTTCAATTGGACTGTTGTACCAGCAAAATTTCTAACCAGTTCCTTTTTTCCCTCCCTCAACATTTTTTACTTAAAGGAATTCACTGTATATATCACTGTTAAGGGACCTTACACCATTATTGCTATTCACTCAAATGTAGAGCAGTAACTCATCTTCATTCATAACTTGGGATTCTGCCATTCAAAATGTAGATGGCATATCTTTAGCTTTCTTATATATAATATAAAAACATTGTAAAACATCCCCAAAGAGAAATTGTAGAGGTTAATATAATTGTCACTTCCATGATAAATAATTAAAACAATTGAATAAGAGACATACCCTGAATTAGAACCTGGCAAAGCAGGTGTGGCAAGACCAGTTATGTAGGAAGTTTTGCTAAATATAAAGTTTCATGAATAAAGATATTTCTATAACTGAACAAGAACTATATTACACACACACAAAAAGAAAAAAAAAAAAAAGAAAAAAAAAAGGAAAAGAAATGTTATTTTCTAGCATGTCTGTTACATTACAATTCTTCCAGTCTATTACAGTTTCAATTTCAGCAGGATGTGATATTTATTTTGCTGACTTTTAAGCCCTGCTAGCTGCAGTTATTGAACCTGGTTCTTTTCCTGTGTCATCTAAGAAATATCTCTCTTACTATTCTGTATTTCAGGAATCTTATTCAAAGAAGAGAGGTTATGCATTGGAAGCAATACCCTCTGTACCTCTGGATGCAGTTCCTTCAGAAAATTACATCAGCCTTTGTGATTCGATAGACATAGCAGTGACCAAAAAACCTTGTTCCTTAGAGATAGCAAGAGTTCCTTCCTCAAGACCAGGTAATTAATCACCAAATAAGCATTTACATAGTCTTCAGTGTAAGTGTAATATAGAAGTTATAGAACAATATATAGAAATTATAGGTTTATATTTAAGAATAGTTGTCTGTTTACTTATCACAGCATGAACATAGTCATGTGTTAGCTACCATAAGAGCTTAATGTCAGAATAAAAAGTAATACAAAATGCTGTAGAAGGAAGAACAAAGCAGAGGTTTCTGTAATTTCCTAGGTAAATTTGCAAAGTTTTTGCAAAAAGACATATTAGAAATTTAATTTCTTTAAGCCCAGACTTTTGCAGTAAAGTCTTTACCAATCTGTTCCTTTTTTTTAATAAAGTGCTTAGCAACATCATACAACTAATACAAAATTTAAAGTATTCTGTATTTTCATGTTACATAAAAGAATACCTTCTCCATTTACAAAAATGAAACAGTGAATGAGAATTGGTAGAAATGTTAAATGACAGTTTGGCAGACTGCTGTTTGTGTTACACAGGTCTGAACAGCAACAAGTTACATTAGTTAAAAAACAATAGAATTATACTGAGTCAGATGAATTGTATTAGCTGGAAGGACTCCTTTTATGTTCTCCAAAATTATATGCTTTCTTCCATTACACTTGTTTGAACTCTTCATTAGTCACCACCTGGTACAGGAATTTCAGAATAAAATCATTTCACAATAAGTAATTGACCTGAGAATGTGCTTTGACAAATGGCAGTTCTTGGTAGCACAGACCTATTTGAAATGGGCAATTGACATTTCCATCTGTGATATCTTGAACATGAGTCATGTTCTGAGAAATATACAAGAATGACAGATGATTGCTGACTAACATCATATTACCTGTCTGGTCTGTGTAAGGGGAAGCACCTTCTTGATTTCACAACTGAACTAATATTGGAAGAGTGCCAGAGCTATATCAGGCATAGCAGAAAAGGGCTAGATATCAAGATACAGCTTTGTAGTCTACAAGATGAGGTGGAGTGGATCGTAATTCCCACTTATTCATAAAATTTATGCTAAAGACTTGAGGGAAACCTGCCTCATAAACAGTGATCTAAGAAGATAGGATAGAATCTTTATAGCAAACTTGCATGTAGTGGACTAGAATTTGACTCAAACATTAGCACGACTACTTGTGTAACTGAAGGTTTACTTGATGCGTTTTGACTCTGATAATCTAAAAAAAAAAGCAGACTGTGCAGGACAATATTATGGATTGTCATTCAGTAAAGGAAGAAAATGCCAAATTATCTTTCTTTTTCAGACTTCTACTTGATTAATCACCATAAACGTACTTATTGCAATGGGAAGACTGCCATACCCCTACCCCATACATTGTCTGAGGGTGTTCATTATCTGCCTCTGTAGTAATGGGGCTCAGATATACAGCTTTCCATTGTAATTAATGTTTTTGATGATAGACTATTCACTAGTTAAAATACCAGCCTTAGGACATGTGTTATCTGTTGAACAGAGGGATTTTTTTCTTAGGCAGAAGCAAGTCCATTAAGATCAGTAAAAAGCAACAAAAAACAGATCCTAAAAGGGACATTTTTAGGTCTTAATCTGGAAATAGGTTTGTGTATGGTTAAATATGGTATATATCAGAGACCTAGAGAATAAGTAAGGAAACTGTAGGACATTCTTGAGGGCACACATCTTTCTAAGATCTAACAAGGTCAATGAGTTGACAGTACAAATGTATTGTAATTCCTTCTGTCTTAGTTTTCCATATGCCACTGTGATCTTTTTTATTGGGTAGAACATTTGGCTGTACAGATAAGCAGATTCCAAAATGTGACTTATTTTAAGTTTTAAATGTAGTAGTTATCTAACTGGTCTGTCTTGTAAACCATTTCTGTAATCACATTGGCTGTTATCTTATACAACAAATGGCCCAAATAAAATCAAACATGTAGCTTATAAGGTACTTAACAATGTGCATAATTGCATGTGAATGTCAGTCTGCCATTTCAGTTCCTACTGATTTACTGCTTGAGTAAGTTATGTGTGATTGCAGAGATCATTCATTTAAAACAAATGTCTAATTTGCATGCTTTTTTTTTCCTGAGTATCCTCATTTTTGTATCACTGAGACATGCTGACTTTGGGAATACAGTTTCAAATTGCTGTACTATGTCATGTGTAGAGTTCATTTCAGAGCATGAGGCAGCACTTTGAACACAAAATTGCATCTGTCAGTCTCCTCTCCCAAGGTGGTAGGACACTCATCAACTCTTCCCACTGTCTGGGGCATTACTACCTCTTGGCAGTAGAAATGAGACTGACTGCACTCAGTGATTGAAAATTCTCTTCCCCTGTATTGAGAGGAAAGGTCATTTTGGCTGGCATTCCAAGCTGAAGAGCTACATATTGTAAATATTATCTTCCTTGCCAGTAAACTCTTAATAGGTTGGGAATAGTCATCTTGTCAGTCATCCTCAGATCTACTGGGAAAATAAACCAGACCTCTCTGTAGTTCTCTGTATTAATTTTAATTTCCTGAATTTTATTCTTAAACTGGTAGAGGATAGTAGAGGATGAGAACACCATGCACTAGATGGTAAAGAATTGTTAGATACAAGGGAGGAAAACTGAACAGAATGGAAATAAAAAGCAGTCGAAGTTTGTTACTTCTGAAATCCTGAGTTGTGTGTTTTGTGTCTGCAAGAAATTAGGTTTATGTAGGAAGAAGAACAGTTACATTATTGGTTTATTCTGGCAGTTAAAATAATTGCTTCTAATCAGGACTGATCTGAGAGTAAAAAACCTCTGCATGTATGTCTGAGTTCAAGCTAAGCTGTTCTTTGCTTCTGCAGATTTATAGCTCAAGGTTGGCATGTCTGTCTTCTTAAACTAACATTTAAGACTTTATAGGAATATTCTGAAATACTATGCTTTTTGAGACAAAATTTTCAATATAAATTTTACAAATAAAGTATAAATTTGGGTTTAAATTTAATATATCTTTTAAATCATAAATTAATTTATTAATGAATCAATCTTGCTTATCTTTCTGTTGACCTATTCCAGAACAGTCTCCTCATTCCTTTAATGAAACATTTCTAAAAAATAAATCACATGACATTTAACCTTGAAAAATAACCATAAAATGTTAATAGTTCATAAGGCATGCATTAGTAGTACCCTCTTGATCTTCAAGATGTAATTAAATCATCTTAGAAAAGGTGTAAACTTTTAATGTCTAAATCTCAAGGCACTGGATAATTCTAACACTGAAGTAGGTATTGTCCATTAGCTTCATGAAGTTTGTGTGGTTTTACTTAGTTAATTAGTGTCTAAAGTATAAGTAACAGGAGTTTAGGTGCAGCCCCATGCTGCTTTGAGCCTGTCCTCTTGAAGACCCTTTGTCCTGGCTTCAATTGATGTTAATTATCACAGACAGCTGCTGGCCCAGGTAATTGGAGGGGCTGCAGCTGTGAGGGGCTACAGGTGGGGTAAACAACTGAGCTGGCCAATGGGATTGCTGAGAACACACTGGGCCATGTCCCTATATAAGGGAAGGGCTGAGCTGCCCTTAGGATGTCTGCTTTTCAACATGCAGCCAGAGCTATGGAAGTCAGCATGGTGGGCACAGGTAGAGCTTTACAAGCTTCTATTACTTACTTTGTATTTAATATCATTAATACTGTTGGTTTATTCTCTCTTTGCATTGTTTTGTTAAATTGGCATTTTCTTCAGCCTCTGGGGTCTCACTTTTTTTTCTTCTTCCTAATTCTCTTTCCTGGCTCACAAGAGAAGGTGTGGTGGAAGGAGGAGGGAATATGGTGTGTGAGGGGCTGTGTGGTCTTTAGATGCCAGCACAGGTTAAACTGTGATACTCTTACAGACTTGGATCCTTGGTAGCTTAGATATTTCCTTGGTAGCTTAGATGTTTTGTGCCATACTTTTACCTTTGCATCTTATAATACATGTACTATGCAAAAAGATTTAATGAAATCTGAGCATTACAGAAGAAATGTTAATAATTTATTTGTTTTGGCTTGTTTATTTGTATTATTGGGGTGAACTGTATGTCCATATCCAATAGTGAGATCATGTAGCTTTAAGACTACCTCTAGCTTCTACTACAGAAACTCTCTAGGAGTGATACCAGGTGACAGTTTACATGATAAAATTTTAATAATGGCCAGTACTACTTAAAATTGTTCTATGTCTTGTTGAATATCTTTGGAAGGTGCAGAGGACTTTTCAGACCCTATCTTTTGTGAATAATGTAGCAAAAAAAATAAATCCACCTTTAGGAAAGGTGATCTGTCTATATAGATTAATAAAGGTTGTAATATAGTCTTTCAATAACAGGAAGAAACATTACTGTCCATAAAGCGTATGACAGCTAGCCTTGGACAAGGGAGTTCCAGTTCAAGGACTGTTTTTTATATTTTTTTTCTGACTACATTATTGTGGCTGTAAGTTGAGAAGACCTTGGTCAATAATCTTCAAATCTGAAAACAGCTCAGCTGTAGCAATACAGACCTCGGTGTTGTTGCAAAATCCAGCTGAGATATAAGGCAAATACTTAGAGGCTTATCATAGAATCATTCAGGTTGGAAAAGACCCTTGGAGTCATCAAGTCCAACCATCTGCCCTACTCTACAAAGTTCACCCCTAAACCATGTCCCTCAAAACCACATCTAAGTGACCCTTAACCACATCTAGGGATGGTGACTCAATCACCTCATATTTGATGTGTGTGGGTATGTGAAGTGTTGCTCATAGCCTGTAGCAGGGAAGCACAAAGCAAGGAGTAGGAATATAAAGGAAGGGATAACTTAGCAGCTATTGTGGTTATCTGCCCAGCTATGAGTACTTTGAAAAAAATCTTGCTGTTGTCAGTCATGATGTTCTTATTTAGAAGAATTACTGAACTTGCACTTAAATACCAGAAGCTTCAAGGGAGAACCATGCAAGATAATAAATCTGTTATTAATAATACTTGTTTCTCATAGCCTTGTAATCACAGCAGGGAAACTTAGAAACAACCCTTGTCACCAAATTATTACAAACAACCAAATTTTCCCCAGGGTGGCCTATCTACTGCATCATTAGGACATTTTTTTGCTTTCTCAGCATGGCATCTCTCTCCTGTCATTACAGTGAAAAGGAACCTGAGAATTTGTAGTCAATGTGTCAGCTCAGCTCTGCTTGTGTTCTTGTCTGTTGTATAACACTGTGTCAGTGGTCGTATATAGACATCTAGGAGACAGTTTAGAAACCTGCATTCTGAAATAGCCTAGCTGTGATAACATCTGTGTCCAAATTAAAATATTAATATTCTCTGTAGTTTCCAGAACAATTCAATTCTTGGCTTGAGAAATAAAATGGGATTTGCCAAGTCATCAATCTCTGAATGGCTTTAGTAACAAATTTTCACAATGTCCATCCTGAATATATGGATGTTGCAATCCTTCAGGTTGAGACTAAGATAGCAAATGCATCTTTCCTTGATTAATGAATGTATACCTTCACTTCTGTGCAATTTGTTTCCTAGCTGTAAGCAAACCAGTGCAAACTGGCCACAGAAAAAGAACTTATACAGTTATATAAATTGACCTTGATGAATACAAGTTCAAGAGTCTAGCCTTAGTTATCCATGCTTCACCATTTTGAAACTATCATTGATCTGAAGGACCATGCACTAGACTTTCTGAAGTCCACTCATCTGAATTGCTTCAAAAGAAGGGTTGTTAGTAGAGCTATATTTCATTTAAACATGCTTTTTAAACCACACGTAGTAGGGCATAATGCACTCAAACACATGGTCTACCTCCTTAGGATTAAATACTGTCAGTGATCAAGATCATAGGTGCATATAGAGAACAGTGATGAATTTCCTAGGTACTGAGTCTTGGGCCTGATGTGTCAGTGAGCAGCAAGGGCCAGCTGCTCCAAAAGGGATGGGGAGGTAGGAGTGAAGAAGGACTACCATGATTGACAGTACTGGGGCCTTGCTACTCATGGCCCTACCTCACTCGTGAGCAGGGCTGACCTAGAAATCATGGTTCAGCTAAGAGCCCAGATCATCAAACAAATTTGTGCTGATGAGGTGGATGTAAAGTGAAGCCAGAAAGGCAATATGCAGGTGGAGATTAAGTCTGGATACACGAGACCCAGGCATAAGCACAAACTGTCAGTCCTTCAGCAGAGCTCAGGCAGGAACTAAAGACCCCAGGCTGAGCTGAAATGGTGTGCCCAGGAAGGGGGATGTGAATGGAGGACCTGACAAGGCTGGTCATGGTTATTAAAGCTTGATAGGGCCTCAGGGCCTGACAGGATGTATGAATGAGAACCAATATCCCTTATTCTTCCCTCTATTATTCAGAGACAATGTCTTCAAAGAGTGTAATCCAGCTGTATGCTGAGAGAAGTGAAGAGCCCCTCAGCTTGTCAATAAGGCACACAAAGCATAGGTGTGTATTGCAACGTGAGCCATCCATTGGTTTGGTGGAGTAGGTAACTGACAAAAGAGGCTTGTGTTTCCATAACAACCTAATAGCTGAAGTCTGTCTTAGGCAGCAAGTGGTGTGTCTTTGAAGTAATCTTTGGCCTTAGAGGAATGCTCCCATTATTAAGTAGAATTTCTCTTTAAGTGTTTTAATCAGACTGATCCTACTTTAGCACAGAAAAAGATTCATAGGCCATGAGAAAGATGAGTAAGAGTCTCACAGTGTCCTGATATGATGATAGTCTCCTTATGGGGAGCAAAATGAGGTACTCTGTGTAGTTCCTTTAATAAACTTCTCAAGATGCATCATAAAAATAGCTGGGGTTTTGTGCCTCATAATCCAAATAGGAGTTTCTTTCACAACCATCAGTTTCAATGCTAGTGATTAAGCAGCTTCTTGTTTCCAACCTGTGTTCTCATAGACAACTGAAGTCAGGATAGAGGAACCCTAACATACTGTCTTTGGCTAAGATGCACCTCTCCAGCAACTCTCTAAGAATCAATTCTGGGCAACCTCTAGATGATTCTGAAAAATATAATGAAAATTTTAATTAACTGAAAATATGGGGGGGTGGGATGGTCTGTTTCCTGCTTTTAGTGATCTTTACTTTGAAGTGAAAATTTAAAATTATCAGGCAATTTTAAACTGTATTTTTCAGTCAATAACTTCTTTTCAAAGTTCTGAGACCTATACATAGCTTTTTCTCTGCTCTTCTTTGTCTTCCTTTAACCTGTTTGAGCCATATGGCGAGCAACTGGCTATGGTGCAGAATCTCTGTTGGTATTTTAATAGGTTAATAAAGATGTAAGGATCCCATTCAGAGCTTCAAGATTAAAATCTTAGCAGAGCAGGGTCTATTGGAAACCAAACTAACCTTCACCTGACCGAGTTGTCAGTGATGACACATTTTGTATTTGTCATTCCTGCTGCCACAGTACAGAGTGCACACTTCTTGTCAGAAACAATTTTTCTCATGCACTAGCATATGTTTGCAGTTCGGAGTTTGTAATTTCATGTGGCATTTTAATAAAGGTTAAGGGAGTGTTTGATGGAAAAATAAAATATACAATAGCTCTTCCAACATGCATTTTGATTTTTTTTCTTCAGTAGAGTGAGTACTTTTTTTCTCTTATGTTTTTGAAGGTTGTTTTAAAGATTTCTGAAAATTATGCTTGGAGAATGTTACATAATTTTGATTTAGTTAGTCTGGGAAGAGCCAGTAACTGATATATACCCTGGATGCTTCTTATACCTGAATGTACTTTTAGCCTTCTCAAATATTACCAAAATTACTGGTACTAAGAAATAGCACCATTTATTGAGAACTTCTTGCCAGATCATCTTAAAATCTTGGATAAAAAATAGATCTGTTGATTAAAAAGAATCTAGCAACTCTCATTTAACCTTTTAATTTCAATGTTTTCATATATTTTCATTTGAGTTTCTGTTTGATATTTAGGGGAAATATCACATCTCCTTTGTTTATCATATTTCCATTTTTCTAGAGTAATGTGACTTCATTTGTCTTGTTCCACTGTCCATTTTCCCCACTCCTTTATGTCCTTTATGCAGCAGAGATCTTGTGGAGAAATGACATTAGAATCATAATTAAAACTTCTTTAAAATGCATGTGCACAGGAGATTGAATTGAGGTTGCACAAGCCATGACAGTTCTTATATGTTGTGGCTCTAATGTACTTTCTTTTACAACTTTATCGTCCCTCTAAAAGGTTTTTAGTCTATAATTAAGATAATTGTTCCTCATTATATGCTTCTCTGGATGACATCTCTGATACCATCCTTAACAATGAAATGGTATTCTTAAAAAACACTTATTTCTGAAGTTAAAGCACATGGGAATGACTGGTACCATGTGACCAGCTCATTATCAAAGTACTCCCCCCATAAGGTATGTTTCAGTAAATATTTTTATATTGTTATAGTAATTCCACTTTTCCAAGACTAGCTTATGTTTTCCTGTTGAGAGAAAAAGGCTGCTGCTTGACATATGTTAAACGTTTCTGATGATTCATTTTTGTTGTTATTCATTAAAGCATGGTTGGAAAAAAAGCTTTTGTAAGAGTTTTGGGCAATTTAAAAAAATGAGTGCTAATCAAAGCACACACGTTCTGACCAACACTCATTTTCATCCATGCCAATGTGATTACCATCTAGGATGATCCCATTATACACTTGACTGCATGCTGTCAGACAAAACTCCTTTTTCAAATCAAGACAATAATTCAAAAGAACATAATTATTTTGAGGTATTTTGTGGTTTAAAGCCCATATGCTAATATTGTTTAGCACGATTTGAGTTTTTCTCTAAGTGAATATTATTTGGAGCATCTTTTGAAAGTAGTTTTGTGTCAGGGATGAAATATACATAGACCGTGTACAACAAATTTCATTCTAATAAGTAATTTTGAGCTTCCAAATGCTACTGAGATAGTTTTATGATATGTAATTTATAGCATTTTTTGTAAGTGGCAATAAATATATGAGGAATATAGGTGTATATATAGGTATGAGATATGAGGAATAATATTGCTATAAACCCCCAAAATTGCTAATATTAGTGGTAAAACTATCTTACCATTAATTTGTTTATAATTTGCATGCATTTGGTATGTTCTAAAGGAATATAAACTAAATATACATGGAGATCTTCAGTGGGCATTGAACTATTATTGTGTGTTTGCTGGTGCACCTGTGAATTTTCTGCAAACCTTAATTGAATTTTCTACAAATCATTTCAGGGTGAGTCTTACTCCATAATAGAAGTTGGGAGGAACCTCTTGTATTGACTCGACAATTTTCTTTCTGTTATGCCCAAGACTTTGCATATTGTTCTATTTTGCATTCGGATGAAACCGAGTCCTCACATTTGAAAGATCCAGTGTTCAAGAGTTAGAGCTTTATTTGATTTACATCTATAATGCAAGAAATTTCATGTACTATAAAAAAGCTAAACTGCCTTTCAGAAACACTGGAAATGCAATATAGATATGTCTTCAATTGCTCAATGAACTCAGCTGTCTGTTGTGGGAGAATAATTTCTCCACTGATAGGTCTTCCCATTTCAGATGATCAAGCTGCTCAACTCTCAGGTAATCATTAGACACTATAATATACATATCCTAGGATCATCTAGACATTGTCAACTGTTGCTGAAAGTCATCACATTGAGTGGTACTAAATTCTCCTGCTCATTGTGTATTTTTTGAGGCTGCTTTTCATGTTTTGTATTAAAGGTTGCAATCTTAGGGTTTATTAGGGAGTGGTTTATGAGACTTGTTGTAGTTATAGATGTGTAGGCCAAAGGTGTCTTGTAGCTCAGTTTTTATGTGATTGCTTCAATTTAGGTGTTTGATTTGATTACTTTAAGCAATCACTTCTATAGGTTCCATATCAGGGTGTTTCTTTTGTGGGAGATCAGGCTGAGAACCCCAAGTAGCAGGCTATAATGTGAATGATTGTATCTGTATCAGAGCACATGAGAATGAAACGTGGATCCAACACTGAATAGCACATCCAATCTGCACACCAGCTCCATGTCAGACCCAGAAATAGGAACTTAATCCTTGCCCTGCTCTGTCAGAACAGGGTTGTGCTCCAGGAAGACCCATTCACTGAATGATCAAAAGATCAGCTTTGTAGAATTCCTGCCCTGCAGCCTTTGGTTTTCCCCCATTAGTCTTTCTTGGAAACACACATAAAGACTTTCCTCAGGAAAAACAATTTGGATTAATCAGTTTTTATAGGGTGAAAATAGCTTTTCAGGTGGCTCACAACCAGCTATATATTCCATTCATACATCATTTGGGTGGCTCTGCTAACATTCTGATCTGCCTGCTCCCCTCTCCCTGCTTTCCATCTTTTCTTGCCTGTAGGGATCATCTACTGCCACAGTTTTTTCAAGCACTGTAATGAAGAGTCATGGGCTTTGGTGTGAGTGCAATTAGTGACCTTGCTCTGTTTTCCATGGTTCTAGCAGATAGCAGAGCAATAACTCCCCCTGCTACTCACTGCCAAACAGAAAAGGTTTTGCTAGTCCTGCTGACTGACAATCTTCATGAGAATTTTTGTTTGGTGACTGACTGCAGCAGAATCAGGGTATGATTTAACCTTATCATACCATGAACTGAATATGCATACTAATAATTGTATTTTATTTTTGAATCAGATCTGAAATGTCTTAGAATTCAAAAAAACTACCCTTGTTTCTACTGTCTTTAATAAATAACAGCTTAAATAGGGTAATAAGTAATTGTAATATTTCAATACCATGAATTGTGTTATACCTGGAACTCACTTTTTCATGATGTGTTTTATGAGGTTTATTTTTAATCAACTTTTCTACTAACTTTAGTACACTTGGAAAGCAGAAATCCTGGCGTAGCTTGCTAAGTTTTGTTAAAATCAAAATATTTGTGAAAATATTAGCAATTGCTAAAATTTTTGTGCATAATGAACAGATTTGTCTTGTTTAATGTCAGATTATTAAAAAATAGAAAAACATTGATTCCTAGTGAAGGTAATCAGTGTCACATTCAGTATTAAAAATAAAATTCCCTCCTGTTATATTTTAAGTTAAATAAAACACTTGTTTCCTTGCATTTTCTCTGCTCTGTCTCCCTTTCTGCATCTGCTATTCCTGATGTCAATATGTAGCTTTCTGCCAAAAAGTTTCCTTCTATTACTTTACAGAGATTTCTCTTTTTTTTTTTTACTATTTTCTTTTTTTATGGCACCTCAAATCTGAAGTGAGCAAGAAATGTAGCATCTTCCTGTATGTCCAACTAGAATGGGAATGGGTTTTTAATGCCAATTCATAAATTTACACATGCAGCAAATCTTTCCCAACAGCTAATGATAGAAAAAAAATCCATTTCAAAAGGCTATCAAACCAGTCAGATATATATCCTATATCTTTCTTGCATTATTTGGACATTATCAGAGCAAAATATTGGTCTAGATAGCTGGGCTACTCTGGTACAGATGTTTCCATATTGTCTTTGCTGTTCATTTTGATAACTTCTGAGATTCCTTGATTGTGACTACATCTTAGTAGCATGTACTCTCTGCTGCACAAATTCTTTATGCTTAATGAGTATACCACTACACTGGCTAAAATACACATTTTGGTTTTGGAAGAAAATACATTTTTCCATGTAAGTAGATATTAAATTTTTTTTAATCTAAATTTTTAGAATGAGAGCTAAGCTCTCTAAGGTTGCTCAAAAATTTAGATATATTAAATAACTGGATATTGAAAAATTTAAAAGTATCATTTCTAGCTCTCTGGCTTTTAAAGTATTTTATTTTTTTACTTAAGTATTCTGATAGTTTTGTTAACTAATTGATATTTCAGAAGAACTGAAGCTCATGAAAATGTAGTTTAATCCATAAACTGAATTTCATTGCAACTAAAGATAGATGTGTATTGGAAAGTTTATCTTCAAGACTGCTTAAATTATTTTAACCGAGCTTGATCCCTGGGGAGTATGGCTATCATCAGTATCATTTAACTTGAGAGTACTTATTCTCATCACAATTTGCAGCTCATAATCTGGAATAATTTGAAAATGTCATCTAATTCATAAGTCACCTATTGCATTTTTCTGCACATCACAGTTTGGTTATTCTCTTTACATTACAGGAGAAGCCCTGGGATGTGTATGACAGCATTCAGTGGCCTCTCACTGAAAAGTTTACATTAAAAATAGGCACAGACATCCCCAGTATATATATTCTTTTTGGAGGATGAATTTTATCGAAGAGCTAAGCATTCAAATTCTTAATGAATGATTGTAATAAACAGTAATATTTTGGCACCTGTAACTTTACCCAGTGCTTTTCATTATACTTCCAGAAACTTGATTATATGCTAAGACAAGGCAAATATGCACTCTCTGAAATATCTGTCATAGGCAAGTGCAATCATTTAACTGCAACCCTTTTGAACCTAGAAAAAAAATCCATTTCACAAAAAAAAATTAAGTATATGGCAACTGTACAGCAGTGTTAGTGAATGCTCAGTTAGACATCAAGAGCTTGCAGAGACAGTCTCAGAAGGTTACTCAGGAAATGGTGGAAATCACCCATCATCTCTCATTAAGTACTAATGAGAGATGTTTTTCCAGACAGTTGCCTGATATTACAAGGGTTATGCAAGCTTGAAGTAGTTCCAAAATCTATTTGTGCAGGTGGGTGATTAGAGGAAATAAAAAGTTGATAATAGTCATATACAACTCTTGTGGATGGTGCAGAAACAACTAAGTAGACCTCCTGCTGCCAGTGGAATGCACTTCACTAGTAATTAATTCCAAACACAATCCTGAAATAGCTGCTACATCCAAGGCTGGGCCAGTTATAGCTTCCAGTGCTTTCAACAAGACAGTTGCAGATATATATTTACAATCTTACTCAGAACAATGGTTATTCAGGTCTAAGTGTGTAGGAAACAAAACAAATTCAAAAGAGCAAATGGAAACAGTTTAGTCCAACTGTTCTCTCTGTGCACCCAGGGCAGCTACCTACTGATTCTATTATTCAGTATTCCATCTGCTCTTTTGAAATGTCTTATGTTCATTCCTTGAAATTCTGAAATACATGCTTGTCCTTATGTCTAATTCCTGGATTTATGGCATGTTAAATTGTTATGCAGGAGACAAGGTCTGCTTTGGGGATTTAGTCAAGTTAAACCTATTTTTAAAGCTGAATCTTATATTATGGAAAGTTGCCTCATCTCTCAACTGGGCCTCCTATATAAAATGAATATTTTATCTGCCTGATAAAATAGGAAATTTTCCATTTTTTTTCCCCTGGATTTCTGTGTGAACAGCAGCCCAACTTAATGTTGTGAATCTTTGCAATGGGTCCACCACTTGCCAGAGACTGCATTTTAATCACACATTCTATCCAAGAAATCTTCTATGTGGCAGGTCTGTGTCACATCAGGGCAATTTCTACTATTTTGTGACCTGCTCTGCTCTGTTGTGGGTCTGTTAATTTCTTAGCCAGTCAATGAAGCTAACTCTTCTGGTGGCCATGACATCTGCAAGCAGATGTATGTCAATTCAGTCACTGGTGACTGATCCTCCAGTGATAGTACTACTGACATTATCTCCTTTTGTACTCTTCCAAGATTTCAGCTGTGGTCATGACTGACTTCTGAGAGAGAAAATTAACATTGCCATCTACTTTTCAGAGCTTTGTGCCTCCAGATAACACATTTGATGTTGAGAAAATACAACATCTACAGACACAGGTGTTCTAACATTGTTTTTCTAAAGACAGATCCAAAAACACAGAAGTTGCTAGACTAGGTAAATGTTTCTGTACTAGTTTTCTAATAGGCTGGCAAATTGAGTCTGCTATAATTGATCAAACTTAGGTCTGTCTTGATACAACTCTAAAGAGCATTTTGATCCCAGACACACCAAGTTTTCTGGAGTTTTATTCATGTTTTTGTATTAACCTGGTGCTGGGGTGCCCAACAGAGATGCAGAGGTTTGACAGTTTAAAGTGCCTTTGTGTCATTTAAAACATGGCATGAAATCTTCCACACTGAACAGAGCTTGGAGGAATAAAATGACCTGATTTACTTAGTAATAGGCTGCTTTGAAACTGTTTTCTATAGATATTTTCTATATGTATGCAGATGTGTGTGCATATATAAGTATATATGTATTTTCACTTTCTCCTTGAATTCCAGTATACAAAGCTGTCCAGGCCCTGATGTTACAGTATAAAGTTCTACAAGGTCATAGTGTTTAGGCTTTGTGCTTTAAACATTTTGTTTGTGTCTGGTATTGTATTTCAGAAGGTTTAGCATTTAGTAATATATTTATGCAGACCATTAGATGTGTAGCCTAGTTCTAGTCCATGCTTCTGAATTTAAATATACTTTTTTTTTCCATTATTAATTGGTTGGGTCACAGGCTAGTTTTGGAGCACATATAATAGACTGTTTTGTTCTGAAACTGTTTCAGATGGGCACCAGAAGTGTAGGGTCCCTCTAGAATCTGAGGTGCATGTATGTTGGGGTTTTTGGTAGAATAAATAAGTTGCTACATAGCACTAAAAATTCAAACCCATGTGTATTCTAAAGGGAATGTCATGAGGATCTGCTGTGCTCTGCTGATCTGTTGCCATTAAATTTTAGAAATAACTGATGTTACAACTAATCCAGAGATAACTGTAGATTTTTGTAAAGGACACTAGCATGTTTCTATAATGAAAGTGGAGAACTACAGACTGGGTGTTCCATTGTGAAGATTTATTTTTGAAGTGAAATCAAATTAAAACTATATTTCTGGAATATGGGCTGACTTCTGCCTTTTGATATTTCACTTGCTGAGATGTGGTAGAAAGTGTTCTGGTTGGTATACTGATCTGCCTGATAGTTAATGTTGTGATATTCTATACAGTGCTTTTTCCTTCAGTACATGATGAGAAAAATGATCTATTAGAAAAGTTCCAGTGAGCAGTTTGTCCTCACATGGGTAGTGAGATGAAAATTTTGATGAAACACTTGTTGAGCTGTGGTGATATGGTCTAATACTATCCAAAAGGGCATTTTTCTCTGTATGCAGTGTACCATATGAAACACCAACACCCACTAACTGACTACTAATGTCACACAGAACAGTAAAAAGCAAAGTTCTCAGTGAAAAAATTTTTATTTTTTTTTTGTCTGACATCTAAGTAGAAGATGTAAAAGAACAACATTGTCTTTTAGCATGCTGGAAGAGCAAACTATATTGACTTTCATTTTGCTCTCTCCAGATTTAAATATGAGTGATCCTTACTGACAGGACAAGAGGCAATGGGAGATGGGTCCAGTTAATCAAAGACATGAGTTGATGGCACCTTTTAAAAAAATGTTTGGTTATTCTAAACACAGAAAACATAATATAGTAGGTTTTATTTATCCTATTCTAGTTCCTTTGCCTTAAAGCAAATGGAGGATGGAAAGTTGTCAGTAACCATGTTGAAAAAATAAGGTCCAATTTCATAATCCTTGTCACAGTTTCTAATGTATGATGGAGGCAAGGAAGGAATATTACTAGAGCATGCTGTAGTAATTTTCAGCTGCTGGGTGATCCCTGAAGCCTCAGGTTATCTGACTTTTTTTTACAGAAGTGTCTCAGTTTATTGCAACTTGAGCCAGGAACTAGAAGAGAATGACAGCCCTAAATACCTCCCTGATGGCCCCATCTATAGCACCTATCAGAAACTCAGCATGAGAGCTAATTTTTCCTAGGTAAATTTAGTAGGCTCTCAAGTTTCCAAGTTCTTTTTCCATTAAATGTTCCACTGAAACTTGCAGTGCTACCATTAGGGTTACCTAAAGAGGAAAAAAACCCCTCATTCTTCATAATTATATAATTTTAAAAAATATATTGAAAACTATTCTTAATGAAACTATGAGCACTATATACATAAACAGAGAAGCTGCCTAAATTGGTTGCAAGAACTAATTTAATGGTGATGGTCTCTCTCTGATAGAGCAGACCCAGGTAGTAAATCATTATTGGTTGCCTAATGGGAAGATCCCACTGTGAAAATAAACACCTGTCCACAATAAAGAAATTGTTTACAAGAAACCATTCCATGTCAGACACTTTATTCCCTTAAGAAAGGAGTGAAAACACAAAATATCGAGCAGCTGATTTTTTTTTCTGGGATGTTTATTTCAAAGAAAAATACTTGGTTTTTTTGTTTTTTTTTTTTTGCTTGGCAATGCTGTATTTTGACACTTTAAAACCATGGACTTTTTTTATTTATTTTGAAAGAAAAAGGCTGTAATTGCTCTTTTTTTTTTTTTGAGATTGCTCCATGCAATGCATGTTCCTGAATTGGTTATAATTGTATGAACATGGTACCTAGTAGAACATATAACAACCCTGCCTCCCCTCATGAGTATCTTCCAATAAATTTCTATTCCAATAATGTTATTCCCACTTGTATGTTTCCCAGGTGCTACTGTACCTAGGGACAGCACCTTCTGTGACTTACACAGGGCCAACAAGAAGTCTTTCCTTTGGAAAGACCAAAATCTTGCTCATGTAACTTCTCTCTTTCCTTTTGAAAAAGAGAGACTGCTGAAGTCCCAGGGAGTTTGTTCTTTATAGGTTTATCTTTTTGTCACAGACAATTATTCTGTTTCTAATACCTATTTATTAAGTAAACTATCTACACTTAGCTAGGCTTGTGCAAAGCATTTCTCATTCTGGATGTTATTTCTTAGTTTCCTAGGTTATGCCTGCATTACCACATCTCTTCCCAAAGAGTATGGCAAGGCTTTGGTGGGGTGTCTTCTTGGCAAACCCCTGTCCCTCCTTTGATGGACTGTGCTTTCAAATCACAGGGTACTCATTTCCATGCTGCATGTGAATAGTTTAACAGCTAGATGCCAGGTTAGACAGCATGAGGGAGACTTAAGGCTTTCTGGAAAACCATCCAAGTTCTTCTGTGTCAGAAGATTCACCTTATAATCCTTTCTAAGACTGTGTAAAAATCAGTTTGATTCATCATATTAAGTCACATGTATTACTTTCTGTATCAAATTAATTCAGATCCAAGATTTCTGTGCACACACGTAATGAATCAGGAAAAGCCCTTTTGTGTGTGAAGGCTGCATACCTAAAGGACTGGCAGTTAAGATGACATGCTTTCAGAAAAGCTGGAGTTGCCTGTTTTTGTGACAAGGAGGGTTCACAGTGTCAGACATCAGGTAACATCTGTTATCTACAGGTTGCCTCTGGTTTGGATGTCTGCCAAGCTGCTACCTGAACATTCATTCACATTTCCATTAAGCATTGCTGAAACATCCCAACCTGACGCTTGCTTCAGAACAGTTTGTTGGTCTCTGTTTGACTTTAAGACCTCATCCAGGTACATAGTGTTTCTGCAGGGAATCATCCATGCTATGAAAGCATCGTTAAGCTGGAAAGGCCATAAAGTTTATATTTTTACTATTGCATCTTATCCTATGTTAGCTATGTAAATGTAACTGGGCATTTCCTCCCCTTTGATATATCTCTTACACTTCCAAGAAGTATTTCAGGTCAGAAGGACTGAGAAGGAGAAGCTTCTCTCATTGCTTCCATGGAGGCATTTGCAACTTCTGCAGATGGAGGAGCTTTTGTGTGTTCTGCAGAAGTTGGTTAGACAAAGCTTCTCCAGTTTACAGCAATGGAGTTGCTTTTGTTTATTTGGAGTCTGGGGTGTTCTGGAGTGGATTTGCACACAGGGTGCAAGCACATAGTGGAGATCTACCTCAATTGCAAATAAATGGACTTTCTTCTGTGAGCTCTGCAGGCTGTCAGTTGAGGCCCACAAACATGAAATTTGAATGTAATCATTGTCTTAATACAGAGCTGCAGGTGTTATAGCACGTTTAGGAACACAGGTAACTTTTGTTACCCGCTAAGAAAGGCACTCTATAAATTCACAGACACTGTAAAGATTGCTATAGCCATGCACAGGCAAGGACATTTTCCCCAGAATCTGAACTAAGACATTTCTTCCCTCATATAATTCTAAAGTAATGAAGTACTGTGGAGCTTTTGGCCTCCTGTTAAGTCATTTGGGTGCTAGGTTACAATCACAGCTGGAAAGCTATGCCTTATTTCATGGTCCTCTCTATCCTTTCACCCCATTTTCACTAATGTTACTTCACATTGTTCAAGCAGCATTAAGAACACTTAGAGGAGGTAAGAATGAGATTTTAAGTCCCTTTAATGGTTCTTCACAGTGCCATAAAATGGTAACAGCATCACAAAATATGTCTGAGCAGCATTTCCCATGTGCCTGCAGGTATGTAGATGTTTTTAAGCCAGCTTTAGACTATCTAGCTGAGATACTGCTAGCAAGGTAGCCTCTGCAGTGCAGAGTTCTATAGAGAATGCAAACTTCACTTGAGAAACTGAGTATATTTTCATGTAATTAATCCTTGCTGATCAGTTGTGTTGCTCAGTGTCCAGGAGAGTTGTCACTGATGCCTATTGCCATGGTTTAAGTCAAGTACATTTATATAACTTGTTGAACTGAGTCATAGGTGTTAGGATTTTCCAAGATGAGATATGGGTTGTATTATAAAGTTCCCTTTCAAGTTACACCTATTATAATGATACTACTTGGAATCACAATTAGTAATTCAGGGCAATGAAAGCATTTATTTTGTGCCTCATTTTACTTATGTATCGAGTGTTGTCTCCTGTCTCAACATTGAATGTATAAGCTGAAAAAATAAGTGTAGCTGTGCAATATATTTCTCACCAAATACATTTAGACACTCATAGGTTTTGTAAGTTGAAATAGTGTTCCGAGTAGCATTCTGTTTTTGAAACATTTTTTTTATTTTTAAATGTACTGTTTGTAAGTTCACATAAATGCTCTTTCTATTCACAGATAATGCACCTCAGGTAGCAATTACCACTCCAGGATCTGGTAACCGTAGAAACAGCTCCACGGGCCCAACACCTGACTGCTCTCCTCCATCACCAGACACTGCACTTAAAAACATAGTCAAAGTTATACGGCCTCAGGTAGGTGGTCACCAGAAGCATCCTCTCACTAGCTGTGGTTTTCATTTTAAAAACAGGCTGTGATGCATGTATTCTAGAGATAACATCTAGTGGGATGTTATCACTTTACGCATATGAAGAGGTCAAAGTTAAACAGAACACAAAATATTTTTTATACTTAGGGAGAAATTTTTATATCAGGAGAAGTTGAAATAGTTTATAAATGAGCCCAACAATGTACAGAGGGATATCAATACATTTTTCTTATAGTACTAATGATGAATGAAGCCTTTATGTAATATTTTGTAATTTTATGTACTACTAGTTTTCTTCTAAGCTTATGTTCTGGTTTTATCAGTATTAATTCCCTGATACTTTTTCAGGTTTTTTTTTCCACTTTCTATATCTCCATTTACATTCTCCTTTAATGTTTCATACCTTATTTACTTTCTCACATAGTACTTCTTCCCAATTTTCATCTTTCCAATCAATAGTGTTTGGTAAACAAGCTGCTTAGTGTGTTAAAAACTTGAGTGTTTCTTGTAATTCTGTAAGAGGGAAGCCTTTTAAAATAAATTTTTGAAATAAATCAACCTTAGACCTTGATTCAGTTGTATAGGGGTAATCAGCATAGGTCAGAAGACACCTCAGGGGATAAGCCTGTCTCCCCCTTGTAAGGCATGACAATAGGTGTGTTAAAGCCAGCCCTGACAAATACATGCTATTGACTAATATAAACTCTTTCTAGTGTGAACCAAAAAAACTTCTGTTCCTTTCCTCCCAATTATTTGCCATCTGTCAGCTGATGTGTCATTAATCAGCTCATTGCTCACTCTGCAAGTGAACCACTTTGATGCTAGTGGATGAAGGCTTTGACTCACCAGTATTTTCTGGCACTGTATTACTTGAAAGGTGGTGAATATATGGAATCTTGGACCTCCATACAAATGGGCATGTTAGTGATGGAGGTGGTTCTTCCTCTCAGTACTCAGTGGAGCACACAGAAGAAGGTCTTGCCCTGAAGGACTGGGTGCACCTGGCATTTCTCTGAGCCATTGATTTCCTTGGCTGACACCATCAGTGCATAATAATTCTCATGGCTGGCTGGTGCAGACCATCCCTCTTTGATACTGCAGTAGTTTGGGTTCCCCATCCTGGTTTAAATCTAGATTGCAGGGAATCTAAATAACAGCTTTTCACTTGTTTGTAGTTGTTTCACGTTTTGCTTGTTCCTACAATCTCTCTGTCCCTCCCACCCTCCATCAGTATAGTACTGAAATGTTTCCTTCCCTCTAAGCTGGTTTTTATAGTAGGAGGCAAGCAAACAAAGGTATTTGGTTATTGTTGGAACAAGCTGTTGTGTGATAGCTTATTGAAAATAGCATTTGAAAAGCCCTTTCCATCATGGTATTGCCAACAGATGGACCCAGAGCACTGAATGGTGATGTTCTCCTGCTAGTTAACTCTGAATGGATTCAGCAGATTCTGGGGAGCTATTTTCAAATTTATATCACACCATTTACTGGCTCCCAGTATTCTCATTGTTCTGCAGAACAAAAGTGAGCTGTGGGATATACATGGTCAGAACTTTGCTGCTCTTGCTGAAATGACTCTCATGTGGCCCTACATGTGGCATACTTCCTATGCAGAAAACAACAGCACATGTAGGCTAACATTTAATGTGTGTTGTAAATCTGTGTGCTAGTACACGAGAAGCTGAATACACTAGAGCATTCAGATTTCGTTATACTTTTCATTTCCCAGTGTTTTATACACAATCTTTCAGTATTCTTTCCTTTTCTTCATTTTTCTTGTCTGTGATCACCTCCCCCCCACAATCTCAACCCAAGAATTCAGACAAAGAAGTTGGAGGTATTTGCAGTTGTGGTGTTTGCAAACCATTAGTGTTAATTCTGCCTGTGTATTTAATTCCTTTATTCCATGCCTGCTGCATTCAATTAGAAGGCTGGCTCTTTGAAGGTTCACTCAATGGGTTTCTATTCTTGCCTGACCTCTCACCACTCATGTAAAACTAATGAATAGTGTTTCACAATGCATGCAAAATAATTATTTTTCTGTTGTCTGTATTTCTAGCAAAATAAACAGATTTTAAACAGATCATAGAAATTTCCAAGATTGCTATAACTCCTTTCCCATTTTCATATGGCTTGTGCATACAGCACAGGAATGTGTCAGTGAAAGCCTGAATTAGTAGAACTGGAGCCTATTTTAATTGAAATGGTGAATCTCACTGGCACAGTGCAGCACTCTAGAGAGGTACCAACACAGATCTGTGAAGCAATGGTAACTTAAGTGCCACAGTGCCACTCACCTCTTCTGTTTCCAGTCCAGAAGCTCACACACATAGCAGTAATTCAGGGGTCTCTGTGCTCTCTTATCTGTGCATGTTAGCTCTGGATTGTACCTGGGATCTAGCATTTTGCAAATACATTTCTTGTTTTCAAATTCTCCCAGAGTTAGTCTCTGAAAAACAGAGAAACTCTAAAAAGTTACATATGTACAGAAATGAACAGAATGTAGTTCAGGGTTTGAATCAGTTGATCATTTTTTTCCAGATAGTCAGGCAAGTCTTAGTAAGTATAATTAATGAAGATGTTGAGAAAGTAACAAAAGTGTTTTTCACTTGTGGGTCTTTACTCAGTTCTCTTAAAATTGAATTCTGACTTCTCATCTTTTAATTATTTATTAAATGTAATCCACCATTTGCATGTTCTCTCCTGGTCTAAGGTATGTTCTAAAAAGCATGCTGTAGTTGCAGCTTTTGATGTCTAAGTTTGGATTATTTAAAAGTGACTTAGATTTTATGTGCTATGAATTAGTATTTTCCCCATTTTATGTGAATAACCCAACAGCTTAAGAGTGTTGTTTCAGAGCTATGAAGAGAGCCTCTGGCAAAAAGACAAAGGAACAGAGAATTTCAGTGTTTCTGACATCATGAAATTTCATCATCTTATTCTTGCTGGGTTTATTGCTAAGATCTGCAATAATCTATTCAAGTATGATTTTTTTTCTTGTGGGTTTGGCTGGTCTGTCTTTACATTACTCATAATTTTTTCTATTTGTCTTATTTAACCTCTGTAAAGTTACAATTCCATCTATGGTTCAGTGTTCCTCTGACTAAGACATCTAGCAATATAATAGAACATAATGGTTTAAACAATAGAGGACAGAATAATTCACCTCATTTTTCTGCACTCATAGAATCCTGCAGGACATCTGTAGCCTCTGATAGATCTACCCCATGTGTTTGAGCTACCAGATGTGTCTTGCCTTATGTACACCTGTTCTGTGCATTCACAGTGAGGCTGGCATGCCTATGTAGGCATAGTTCATCTAGGCAGAGGCAAAGACATGACATGACATTCCACCCCCTGTAGCAACCTGGACATGAACAGACAGGGTGAACCAGAGGTGATGTGCACCCCAGAGGCTCTCTCTCTTTGAGGTTAAAAATTAGTCATTTACTTCCAAGGAACTTATATCTTATCCTTTTTGCAGTAAGGTGTAGGAATTACTTTGAACAAAAACAAAAGAAGAAAATCATCTTAGAGGCAGCTCTGGAAAATCACTGTTACAGAAAATAAGTTTTCAAAATTAATTGTTCTCTAAACAGGATTTTCAGGTGGAATGGTGTCACTATTTCCCCATGGTGAAATAACCTTGGTTCCTGCCCTGTGCCAACACCCCACTGCAGTACCCTTAGTTCTTCCCAAATGAAACCCATTCCTTTAGATTAGATTGTGCTGGCACACACCTGTGTCTGCAAACTGAGTGGAATTCCCACTGCAGGCTGTTGCACCAGTGCACAAATGCACAAGAACTCTGTCATGCATCTATTTAGCTTGTTCTGTCACACAAAAAAAAAATCTGCTTTGTTACATTTTACCATCAAAAGGAGGACTGGAGTACACAGTTATGCAATAAATTCTCACCCCTCACTTTCTGAATGAGATCACAAGCCAGATGGGCTGTAAGGACCTTTTTTCTCCTAAGACCTGCTTTCTGTGCTCAGGCCAAGTTACAACATGCTCAGCTAGGCAGGGAATAAACAGGAAAATCATGATGTAGAAGTGCTGTGCAGGGACACTGCTTCCTGCTTGGGTGTGCATGTCTTCAGGTATCTTTTGGTGCTGGACTTTGTGCAGCCATGTGCAGTATCCATGCTTAGCATGAGGCAAATACGACTTAAAAAAGACTTTACTGAGAGTTATGGGGCATCAAACCCATCACCTCCAAGGTAAAATCCACTCCTGTATAAATGATTTTACAAAGTTTTGGAAGGTGCTGAGAGTTTGAAAGGTGCTGAGCATTCACAAAAAACACTAAAAGGAAGATGTAGTGTACAGTACTCAGATGAGCAGAATTAACCCTCATCATTAGTGTGCCTGTTCTGGAGATTTCTCCTGTGTGGAGTGTTTTTGAGCTTCTATGTGTCTACTAAAGGCTGCAAGCACTTGAAGGTAGTTGACAACAGTCAGTGATCTTGCTTCCAGGTATGGACATATATTTCAGAATATTCTCTATCTTTTTATTTGTCAACCTTTAAAGTGTCTATGTGAATCTGCTGCACAGTTTGATATCTCTTTATTCTAATGATGTTGAGATGAATAAGCAAAGAGACAAAACAGATAAAGCTTCTCAGTAGCCCTTGAAAAAAAAAACAACAAAGTAAGATATGCTGTCAGTGTCATTGAGATGTGGTTAGCAGTTCTACGTGTGGCTGAAAATAGCACAGACATTAAGAAATTCTGTTAATGTCAAATATGGAATACTAATCGCAAAAAAAAAAGGTTATGAGTGGAATTGTCTCACAGGAGTGATCCCCCTCCCCCCAATATTACCACAGAATTAATGGGTAGAGACATGTAACAGCCCCAGAGGAGGATATATAAAAAAAACCCCTTTCCTTAGAGCATAATGGATACCCTGTGACTAATTAATAACAGCATCAACCAAAATATTAAGGAGATGCATTGTACAAGATCGTCTTTGACAAGAAACTATAAAACATAATTCTATTCATATTAATTAGAGCTGAGATAATATGAAAACATAAACACATCTATCCAACACCCAGTACTAATGAAACTCACAAACAGTATATGAGTGCATTTAATTACCAGTTCAATAAGGTACTAAAGCATAAGTATAAATTAAAGCAGAACACTCTTTATTGTCAGGAATGTTACATATTTAGAATATAATTTCTACATGCTTCTGTTTTCCTGGTTGAAGTTGGTTGCTTACTTGCAGTGATTGTTATATTTCCTGACTCAATATAAACACAAATCATACAGAAAATAGAATATTTTTCATATGGTGAAATACTAAGTATAAAGGTAGTTCAAATACTGAAATGTAGGTAGGTACATCTACACTAGTAAAATTAATTTCTGAGCTCTGGAAGGTTGTCATCTATAGTGTTCAATTGTTAACAGAGTCCTGAGTATAGTTTTAGTCCTGTATGATTTGTTCTCTCCAAAACTACCTGCTGTTTGGCCTGATTTGAAATTTCAATGGTCCAAGGACCACTCCTGGTAGGTAATTCTGCTTTGAAGACCCTGCTCTGAATTCAGTTTAATAGTAGGAGTGTAAACCAGTCTACGACAATCACCCTGTCCTAATACATATAATGCTTGGAAACAGTAACACAATCTGAAAGATTAAAGTCTTACCTGGAGAGCTTTTATGGCTATCTCAGCAGATTTTGTACATTTGGCTTTGTTTCTGTGTGAGAGTGGGCAGTTTTGAGCATCTTAGTTATTGAGTAATCCTTTATATCATTTGAAAATGCACCTCGTTTTCGTGCCTGCTCTCTGCAGCAATCACCGTAAAAACCAGCCATCACTTTGACCCTCCAAAATCTGTAATATACAAATGTAATGATATAAGCAATTTTCCTAATCTCTAGGTCAAAAGGAGATTTTGCTGATGGCTGAAAGCTCAGCTTTTTTTTTTTTTTTTCTTAAACAAATGGCCTTACATCCATTTTCCAACTCTTAGTGAAAATACCAGGTTTTTAATTTTCAAAGTTAGAATCATTTTATAGCTGAGGAACAAGACCTTTATCAGATTGATGTTTCCCAGCTTGGAGCTCATTTCAAGCAATGTTTTTCCAGGACATGTATGATGGTGTATCTTCAAAATCTGGTTGCATCTGTCAAAAAGGGAAACCACTACAAAGGTGTTACAGTTTTTAGTATTCAGTACTGCTATACCCCACAATCCACATCTGCAATACAGCTGCAATTAAAATGAAAGATGCCAAGCAACATGGGAACTGGGAGAAGATCTGGGGTTTTTCCTTATTTATTTTCACACATTTGCCATGTGAGAGAAAACCAGAGCTGAAAGATGGAAGGGGCAGCAATGCCCCTGACTTTTAATTACTTACTTCAGCAGAGGACTCCTAAAGGAGGAGCTGGTATAACATGCACAGAGGAGAACAGACTATGGATATATGAGGCACATTGCATGACTTCCTAACAACAGGGTACAGACAAGAGCTGTGTCTGTGCCTCCCTTATACGTGTCACTAACAGTGAAATGATCAAAATATGCTGCTAGCCCATGAGATTACTGTAAAGAAGTATTTATTTACTGCTCATGAAGGATGCAAGAGATGGCTTTCTCTAAAAATCAGACAGAAATTTCTAGGACATAGTCACTATAATGCCATTAAATTTAGGTTGAAAATTATTATGCTTTTATCAATGAAAAATCTACAATTAAAAAACAGTGAAACCATTGATGTTTTCTTTTTAGTTTATTATTAATTCCTGTGATCTTGTAAACTCCCTATTGTGGCTTCTTGGGATCTATTTGTTGTCAGTCACTGTGTAATTTCTGCCTTCAGCTTTTTTACTAAATTAAGATGTTGAGAAGTAGAAACCAGAACGAGTTCTGAAATGATAATTTATTTTTAATTGTAGTTGTAATTTAAGATAAGGCTCTATGAAACGAAAAGAGACAATTATATTACCTTATTAAGAAGACAATGTGTCTTCAATTTGTTTAACATGGTATTTTAAGACTTGACAGAATAATTGATTCAGGAGTCTAGTAATAGTTCAGTGCAGTCTTTCACTTCTAGGTGACAGATGAATCAAACCCAGGTCCTTTGTAATCTCCAGTTTTTGCAATTTCAAGGCTACTTGATCATCTTAGTTCAGCTCCTATAAATCAAATAACTCTTGGCAGCAGCATTGACTGAAGAGAATGTATCAGGACTCCTGATTTCTGCAAATCAAAACTGAGGTGTTGGGGATAGGAGAAAGTGAAGAAGCCTGTCCTGTCACAGGCTGTATCTTACAAAAAAAAAAAAAAGAAAATTATGAAATTATATATAAATACATGAGCAAAAGAGACAAAGAAACAGATGGTTTGTTGGGACGTTGAGGTAGACAACACAGACTGAGGAACTGGAAGAATGATGTGAAAGTTGTTTGACAGGGTGGACTGTTTAAAATTGGATGCACTGAAGTACAGCAAAAGGGATGGTGAGTGGTAAAGTCAACATGAGCTAGGACTGGCAGGGAGTTTGAGAGACCTTGATGACCAAACCACAGAGAAGTAAGTTTTGAAAGACAGTAGAACTGAAATCAGCTAGGATGCTGAGAAGGGTGGTTTAGAATAAAATAAGTAGTTTTGGAGGGAATATGATAATAGGTAGGAGAAAACTGAGGGGGGGTTGGGGGGGAGAAAAAAGGTGGAAGATAAAATGAGTGCAGAAAAATAATTTCACAACTGGAACACATGGTTTCTTCAGCTCTAATGCAACTGAAACCAGTTTTTACGTTATGTAGGGAAGCTGGGATTTGGCAGGATTTTGCAAATGCAGAATTTCTTCACACTCATTGGTTCTTAGTGATTTTATGAGCCACAAATCTGTCTCCTGGGAGAGCTTAATACCCTAGTTCAATATCTGTTAAATGGGGCTAATAGCTCTGCCACAGTGCATAGAAGTGTTGTTCAGAATTAATTCATTAAAGAATGTGATGGTGCTATGTACACAAGTTCTAAAGATAAAAGCAAGTGGAATCACAAGCTTGTATAGGAGAATACTTCAAAGATGAAGAAACATTTTGATGTTAAATTGAGAGAGAATTTCCTCTGCTAAATATTGTGAGAAATATTTGAACGATCCCTTGCATGCTCATAGTGTTAAGTGCAAGTTATGGTAACATTACAAAAGTTGCATGCAACTTCCATTCATGGAATTATTAAGACCTTACTTGTCTTTTTAACAGAAAGGCAATTCAGTATGTGCATTTTGATGCCTTTCCTGTTTTGCAGTGTTGAAAGTGGTATCTTTCACTTATATATGCTCACTACTGACTTATGGAAGTAATCTATTAGACCTGATTTTAAATTATTTAAATCTTGTTATTGCAAGATTTGAAAAAATTCTTCATTGATATTTTTTTAATTGATGAGATTTCTTCATGAGCCTGGTTTGATATCCTGTTTTATGATAGCCTAGGGTTTTTCTAGGTCATTATGACAATTGAAATAATAGTCATGAACGAAGATTTTTAAAAAATAATGTTTCTCTGAATTAATAATAATGTCAAAGCCCCAAATAATCGGTATTTTGTATCATCTGGATCAACAGATGGTTGCATGTTATCATGAACAAACAGAAAACAAGTTTCTAGTTTCAGTAATCTTTGAACATCACTCTAGACTTGTTTTATAACACTAACACATCTCCACAACAAAACATAGTTATTTATTGATAAACACACTTTTAGAATCTGTAAGAATTTGTAAACTAAGCTAATATGTAAAAAAATCCAGAACAATTTTTCTCTGTTTCCCTTTCTTCCCCATCCCCTAAGACCTTGAAGATGGTTTATTGTATTTTTTTTTTTTAAATCTGTTTAAAGATATTAGAGCAAAGGGCACATAGTCAAAGCAGTGTCTGGATATCTAACTGGACCTTTTAGGTAGGAACTGTCTCAGTTTAAAAATAACAAGAGATCCCACACATCACATTATTTAAATATGAAAAAAAGAAGAAAACCACAAAAAAAACCTGTTTTCTGGGAAAGGGCCAGAAACATGCTGTTAAATGACCAGAGGTCTCTTCCAGTTTTAGAAATATTTAGGTCATTGATAAATTTGTTGTCTAGCAAAAGTGTGCCATTTAGGTTTAATTAATACACAAGAATATTTTTGGTCTGATCAGAGAGTTATTCTGGCTCAGGTCCCAAACAATGACTTTTAAGCAGACTTTTTGATGTTGGAGTCTGTCCCTGTTTGTTGAACTCTTCCATGAAATTACTAGACCAATTGCTAGGAGTCTGCATTTCAAAGCAGAAGCTGGTTTTAATTATTAAAAATTTAAATCCTCTCAATAGACCTTAGATAAGTTCCAGATGAATGCCCAAATTTACCCTTTGCAATTTTTCTCAGTTTTAATAGGACACAATTGATTCACGTGGTGCCCAACAACTTTGGCAATCAACGTTGTACAGACCTAAGTCTATTTAATATTTTTGTCTGACATTGCAATAATGAGTGCATTTTTAGTGAAAACAGTCTTGTTCTGTATTTTTAACACTAATATTGCAGCACTCATAACCGAAAAATGAAATAGACCAGAAACAAAAATGAAAATTCCTACCCTGGGATAGTAGTAAAGGATGGCAAATAGCTTCATGGTCCATGGAAGAATTTATTACTCTCAGGGCAATAATTTGGTCTTGACGCAAATAAGTAGAAAATTTTGACCTTACAAATATTCTGATCTGTTAAACCTGTTAAAGTACTTGTAAAAAGAGAGGGTAAACACTTTTTCTGTTTACTTTACCCAGCTTAAGTTATCTAAGGCAGGAACTTCTGAGGTGTTTCTCACTGTTGTGAAATAAATATCCAGACAGCTATACATGTAGGTGCAGGGCCTCTCTTCTATTTTGGAGATGTTGAATGTTTCAGGTGATTGGTCTTACAGCATCACAGCATTAGGATAATTTGAGTGTGGAGCCAGATGAGTGCTGCAACAGACTCTTTTATTTGTGGCTCATAGTCTGTGACATCGAGCACTCGGGCTATATCTTTATTAATGGATAGTGCAGTACAATGGGAACAGATTGGTGTAGTGAAAAAGTTGCTGCTGACCTGATGACCTATGTAAATTTAATTGGATTTAATTTGGGCTAGATTTAGCATGGCCCTATGATCAAGGCCTTATGGAGTTGGAACACGTTGTACAATCCTGAAATGTATCTTATGGTGTTGATCCATCGAAAAGAAATGTCTTATGCTCTGAAACTGCTCTACAATCCAAAGCACAGACATTATGGTGCAGTCACTTTGGAGGTTCACTTCAAAAGTAAATGCTTGCTACAAATTAGTATCAAATTTCTCACTATTCCATGAAAACTCATGAAGTATTTTCATATATGGTTTTAAGCTGATGTTTTTCTTAAAAGCTTTTAGAGATTTCAGCCTTTGAATATTTAAGGCACCCCTTCATAAATTGAATAAACACCAGAGGGTTGCTTTTGAGTGATGAGTGCTTGCTATTATTTTGTAAATTTAATTATACAAGCATCAGCAGTCTAATTGTTTTGTAAGATGTACACAGCAATGCAGCTGGTGAAGAGCTCCCTTTCTTATCAAAATTTGATTGCAATTATTATATGCAAAGCAATAAAACCATATTTTATTTTGAATTAAATTGATTATAATGAAGACATGCATTATTTCTAATAAAGATTAATCCAAATTTTGGAAGGAAATTATCTCTACGCACCATAGCTTGTTTTATAAAATGATTTTTAGTACTAAAATCTTTGAGCCAAATAAAAACAGTAAAAAGGAAGAAATGCTCAGTAAATTTATTAAATATCAAGTGAAGAAAACTGTACAAAAATTCTGTCTTTTTCACTCCAAACTTGTGTTTTTGTTGTAGCCCAAGCAGCGCACGTCAATAGTATCGTCTCTGGAATTTCACCGGACGAATCACACTCACAATTACTTTGAAATCAACTCATCCACTGGCTGTGCAAGTTTCATTTCTACTCCTGCCATCAGTCCAGCCAACTATTCCTTTGGATCTCTGGAATACACTGTTGAAGAGAAAGAGCTTCCAGGTATAGAAAAAAAGCTTACTTTGCCTATCAACACTTTATAAACCATAAATCTGTGAGTTTAACCTGGATTTACTGTTTTCTTTGGTAGTGAAATACTTTTGTCATAAATACACAAAATTAATCATGATTTTTGTTTTCTGCTGTTCAACAAAGGTTTCTCATAATTTATATACAGTTTTCCTTGAAAGTTATATTTTGAATAAACCAACATTTGTTTCACAGTAACAGCTAGAATGTAGGTATTATACTTCTTAAAATGATGGTGATTGAGGTATACTTTTACTTTCATCATTGTGTGGTCAGCATAATATGAATTTCAACTTTGAAAAATGTAATTAGACACCATTGTGTAACCACAAAGATGAGGAGGGGAAGATTTCTATGTAACTGGATGTTTCTGTGGTAGTAATGGGATTCATTAAATCAAATTTCAATTTATTTGCTCTGCTAAGAATCAAATAGTCATAGTGTGGTTGTAATTGTGAAAGCTTCATCCATATAGAGAGGTTGAAATAATGAAAATGCTTTAAAAAGGATTAAGAAGTTTTCTTCATAGATCAGCTTCAGAAGCAAGTGTCAGTAAACTCTGCTTTTATCTACTTCTGTCCCTTCAAATTTCATATGCTAGTTGCTTTGCTTAGATTAAACTTGTAGCAGAAAGGCCAGGTGTTTGGGAAAGCTGATGCAATGGAACAACTTTTATTCATGGATATAGCAATTCCTCTCAAGCCTAACTGGGAATAATTAATTTGAATGGTATCTTTTATGCTTAGATATGGGGTCTGATTCTTTAGTGGTTTGGTTTTTTTTGTGGTTTTTTTTTTTTTATTGCTGCTTTTTCTACAGTAAATTCAGTGATCACAGATTTATTCTGGGTAGTTGAATGGTACTACATATGTCTCAATCTTTAGAAGGAAAAAAATCAGAACACTTACTGGAGTTAGATAATTAATTTCTTCAGACTTCTGCTGTTGCACATTTCTGGTTAAGCTCTTCATAATATCTGGTTTTGCTTTACTTTTATGTCTGCACCCAGAAACTTTGCATCTTTGCATTCCATGTGATCTGAATTTGGAACTATAATCTCATGTTTGTTAGAACTGCACATTTCTAATTTGTGCATGATTTATGGATTAAGTAGAAGCTGATTTTTATTTTGGTTTTTTTTTTGGCCCTGCTCTAAAAAGCGAAGGAAAACCAACAATGACAATGAGCTGTTCTAAAGTTCTGGACATCAAGATTTTAATGAATAGAGTTTGCTATAAGTTAATTAATAATTTACTATTAATAAATGAAAATATTATAATAAAAGTGCAATTCCTCCTCCCCTTCTCAGATGATTTATAGTCTAGAATTATTTTAATAATGTATATGATCACAGATTAGGCACAACTGCCAAATTGCTCATGTTGTTAGCCAGAAAAAAAAAATTATATTTTTTTGCTCATTGAGGTGCTTTCAATTCCTTAATGATAGATGATGCACTATTATTCTGTAAGAGCCAAGGAGTACTAATGTGTGAAGAGAATAGAAAAATCCAGAAAGAACAGATCAAAATCATTTCCCTTTGAAACACTCTAAGGTTTCTCTCTTACTTAGATTGTTAAAACCTGAATCTTGAATAATAATGGTCAGCAAGAAGCAGCAAAAACTGTTCTGCTCCAGCCTGTTTTCTGCTTTAGCTGGCTGTTGTTTCACTGAAAGGTACCGTCTTCCAGCTCTACAGGGACAACAATTACAGTTCATCATATGTCATGCATATAATCCTCTGAATTATCAACTTGTTCTGAAAATTCATGGTAGACTTGCACCTTAAAAGATTATTTAGCTCAATACTAATTGAGGATTTGTGTGTATTTGAGTGTTTCTTATATTATAGTTTCAGTCAGTTACACGTCTTCTTTTTTTTTAATCGGCAAAAAGCAACAAATTATTTTATCATGCATACTGAGGTCAAAGGTTTCTGACTGACCAGAAAGAAAGAGTATGCAGAAGGAACTCATTTTCATAGTAACTGCAGCTAGTAGTTTCCTGTTGCCTTCTTTGAAACAAAACACTTTTTACAGGATTTCTAAATCAGGAAGTGCCATCTAAAGAAGGCATTAGTATTTCCCTACTCAGTTTCAGTGCATTTTATGTTTTCGTTAGGAAACTTGTGATGATTCATTATGCAGGAGAGGGAGATGAATACAATAAAATTAATATTCTAATTCTACAATCTTCAGCTTTTTACCTCTGCATCAATAGTCTGCTTAGCAAGAAAGATCTCTCTCTTGTTATTTTGGTGGATTAGAAAACATTCCTTTTTATATTTGGAAATTGCTGTTTCACTCTTGGTGTTTAATAATTGCCAACATCCCCTGATTTGAAACAGGGATGCTGTTTTTCAAGAAGTATATTTCTATCAGACAGAAAACCTCTAAACTCTACTACAGCAGTATATTGCCCAACAGACAGCATATGATAACATTTGCTGATTAATTAGCTGGAGAACTGTCCATATATAATGGTTTGTGTTTAGTTTTAAGATCAGATGTCACTGTAGTGTAAACCAAACTCTATGTTGCCCACATGGATGACAGAAGGTATCAGGCTGCTAGCAACTTAAATGTAAGGATAAAGGTTCTGTAATTTGTTTGACCTGCTGAAGAACCTGCAACAAGTTGATGGAAACTCTTCTCTCACTCCACACTGTGAATGCATGGTATGGCCTATTTCCATAGCTTTATTTGCATCAAGAGCACTGACTTCATAAAAGTATTCTTAAATACACAGTGAGTGATCATGGTTGCATAGCATTGCATTTCTTCTCAAGTTGGAGTTTAGTGGATCTAAATAACATCAGCTACCACCACTAAAATTTCTGTAGTAAAAGTGAGCCCAGTCCAATGCACAAGGAAGTCATTACTGTTTAGTAGGTGTTTGGTATGACAACACAAATGAAAAATTAAAGACATGATTATTAAAATTAATAATTAAAATTAATAATCAGGAGATGATTTTGATTGTGAAATGTTCCTCATATAACTTTGACTATGAATAGATGGCTAGGTGTCCAAGATCATTCACTCCAGAAGAGGGCAATTGGGTCTTTCAGGGAGATGATCCTCTAGTATCATAGCTCTATGCCTTGTTATATACATCCCTGAAGTTCTTCTGAAATTGTAAATCTTAAATATTGAAGGTGACAAAATTGTCACCATCTTGGTAATGTGAGCTGAGCAAAATAATCATTTGCACCTGAAATTGTCATTCTGGATTCTTTTATTTTTCATTTCTACTTGGTCAATCAGAATAATGGATCTTTCTCTAACCCACTTTAACTTCATTTTGTTGTTTTGTACTGAGATCTTGTTTTCTGACTATGAGTAGCATTAATTTATTTAAGAAGGCTACATTGTTCCTTAGAACAATCCAGAACGTACAGTTCAAGAATTCAGTCTTTAAAACGTGGACTATATTTTTTTATCTTTTACAATGAAAAAGTAATAATTGAGTCAAACAAATTTCTTCTAGAAGTGTCTTTTCTTTAAAGTATATACCTGATCAAACTGTTTTGTCTGACAGGACTGATTTTTATGAAGCAAAAGTAGCCTTACACTTAAAGATAAGCTTGCAGTTTTATCTTTTTTTTTTTTTTGAGAGAGAGAATCAAGATATTCAGTGTATTATTGTAACTGTTAGAACATGTTAGAAATTTGGTTCAGAGGTCTGCTCCAAAATTCCTGGCTATGTTCTATTCATAGATACAGTCAAAATGGATTCTGCTACAGGAATATTCCTTTATGTGACACTAGTAAAGCTGCTATTTGATGCAGGGCACATATTTGTCAACATTACTTTCTTATTCAAATATGAAGACCTGATATGAAAATATCAATGTGATGTTTGTCTTCTAGCCTGTTTCTTCAATCAAAAAAACATTTTTTGATAATTAGAAATGAAAAAGTGAATGGAATGCAAATGAAAATACATTGCTAGAGGGTATTTTTAGGTGTGCTGTATATATGTTCATCATACACTGTTTTCATGTGTGAACAATATCTTCCTAATTACCAGAAGAACACATGGCTTTGCAGTGATAAAGGATAAAATATTGGCATGTAATGAAATAAGGATAATCAACAAATGCTGGTACATAAATCATTCTCCTCACCTGTATATGGACACCTGCACCTCCAGTGAGGGTATATATTGAAAAATACCCTCTTATTACAAGCCTGTACCAACCTGTCACTGATAGAAAACTCTCTTCCAGATGAAAGGCCTGAGAAGGTAAAATTCAAGCCCTCTTTTATCTGGTTTTTAATTTTCTTCATCATCTTATTGATTACAATACAATTACTTTTCATCTGTGAAGATTATATCTTTTTTTTTTCTCTTCAGTTTATAACCAAGTTCAACTGAGTGCAATTAGTAAAATAGAGCTATTCCAGGAGCTGCTACTGAGGATCATACTTGGTACTGTCTCCAATAATTTATTTTTTGTTCTAATTAAGTTGTCCAACAGATGTAGCATGTTAAGGTCTCCTATTTTGCCCTTCTTTTTGCTGTTTCTATTTCCAGCCTGTGCACAGTTATCCAAGGGAAATATACAGTCTGTCCCACAGGAATGGAATGCTCTCTAGGGTTAATTACTATTATAAACCTTTTGTTAACTATTATTGTCTTTACACCTTCAAGTTTCAAAACAACATACTTCATGAAGCTCAAGGTAATTTTATCTCACTGATGCATCTCATAGTAGAAAGACCAAGTGAGGTGATGCCTTGAGAGATGAAGCAATCTTTTGCCATTTCTTTCCAAAATGAGATTTTTTTACAAGAAAGTAATTTTGTACTAGTGCTTGCATAAAATATTAAGATAAAATAAGCACCTCAATCAAATGCTACCTGAACTTAAAAAAAATTTTTGGAGATAGTGATATTTTTCCAACTAAAATTTCATTATACTCTTCAATAACACTGTACAATTCTGTCTTTCAGTCTTTTCTCAGCTTAAATGAATTATCTGGGCTAAACCCACTTAGTAGCTGTTAGTGTAAACCTGCCTTTCTGAAGTGTCCCGCATGTCACTATGTGACATTCTGATTGCTAAGTCAATAGTAAACTAATATGAAAATAAAACCATTTGAAGCAGACATATTGAAGTAAAAGGGCTGCAGATGCAGCTCTGCCCTCCTGTCAGCTGCAGCACTGGATATGTTAATAAAATAAGAAAAGACAGAACAGCTAATCTCTATTCAAATGAAATTCTGAACCATCTGACCACATGTGGCTAGGCATGTGTTGAGCAATGTGCCTGCCTATCTTTTATTCAAATGGCTATTCTTCAGAGGATTTGCTCTTTTTCCTCACATTATTTACCATTAATAAAGCCAAATAGCAATTGTTGATAATAAAAACTCAAACCATGTAGTACATAAATTTACTAAGTTTGAAAGCCTATATTCTTAGCCCTCAATGTGGTAAGCAGTCGGGTAGGAAGTAGAGAAATGTCATGAAAATGCTGGAGGTGAGAATTTCTTTAAGACTGTCCTAAAACTGGGAAGAATTTTCCTCAGGATCCTTAGGAACACTACACATTACTCTACAATCAGCCACAAGTATTAGCATAAAGTAATTTATGCGTGTATCTGTACATGTCTATTTGTGTTATTAAAATCTTTTTCACTTCATTTAGTTGCACACATCTGCTTTGTGAGTTGACAGACAGACATGTAACAGTGGTTTATCCCATCATAAAATGTTTTCCTGAAGGAACACTAGATATTATGACAGTGGTTCTATAAATAATTATGAAAAAGCTTCTTTGGAAGAACAGGTTATGAATACAGTTGTAGAAGCAACAGTTTTTATTTTTAATTATATATATATCTGTGCAT
>JANHGL010011660.1:0-15831 GCA_024611195.1 Ceyx melanurus | reverse complement strand
ATCTCAAAAGGTGAATTTCACAATTGGTGTTAATATTTCTGAATATATTTTATATATTTAGAAATCTGAAGCAGTTACCTCCAGAGGTGATGAAGACAGGGTGACTGTGCTTACCCTGTAAACCTCCAATCTCCTTAATCAGCTAGGAATTTAAACCCAGTATTAAACTTGAGATTTCTAGGTAAATTTCTAGCTTGCTTCCAATTTATTTATTTATTTTTAATAAGACAAATATTTCAACTATTCCACTGAGCTGAAGAGAAACTTTTCAGATCTCTACATGACCGAGTGCCACCAACATGTATTTCTAAAATTTCAGATAGCTTTTAAACAATGGATCCAGTCATTCTGCAAGTAGCTTCTGAAATACCATTGTTCCCAGCCAGGGCATTATTCTGTAGGTCGCTATCACATTTCAAAGTTATTAAATGTTATTCAGCTTTCCCCTGAAAAAAAATGTTATTCACCTTTCCCCCTGCCCTGCCATTCTCTCAGCAGCACAGGAGCAGGGTGTTGAAGGAAAACTCTGCATAAGCTTTGAGGCTTTGGCTTGGTATGAGGTTGGTGATGGGCACAGAGATTCCCAACTGAAATTAGAAAGGAGGGGAGGAACAGGAGTTGGTGTTGCAGTGTTTCTAATGCCTTTAGAAATGCCCCAAAATGATGCATAAAAGCCGTGGGTGAAACAGGTTGCAGAAAACATCTTTTCCTCTTTGCCTTTAAAATAGTTTAAGAGACTTATTTTTTTCTGGCAGCCCCGAGAAACTCATTTGAATGGTGAAAGGAAAGAAAAACAAAGCAAAAAGACAAACAAACACCACAGAAAAACAAAATTAAACCCAAGCCCTATCACTTCAGCCTCAAGTCCATGCAGTTTTAAGCAGCCAGGGCTCGGGGAGGGAAGGAATTTATTATCTGAGAGTCTATTTGTGATTTTTCTGCTGCAGCCTTTGCTAATAGTTACCACACAGCTCGTGTTCAGCTGCCACGTTCTCCCCTCCCCACTGGAGGATGGCAAATAGCTCTGTGGGAAGAGCCCAGCCCCTTGAAGTGGCATTGGATAGCAAAGGGCAAAACCAAGGAGAGGAGAGGAGCTGTTTTAACCCAGTCCAAGGGAATGATGAAACTGAGCAATGGAAAATCCAGAGCAAACGGCAGGAATGAAGTCCTCAGTGCAGGATTTTTTTTTTCTTAGCCTGGAGGATTAACTGTGAAAACGAGTGGTGGGAACTCAGTTGCTGGGGTCAGCTGCAGGAACATGGAATAAGCTTTCCAGAGAGTGCAAGAGGGAGTAATATTGGGCAGGTAAAAGACAAGAGGAGATGAAAATGTTAACGTGGTTTCCCAACGTGGAGGGGGAAAGTTAAATGCTCGCTTCGGTCTGCTGAAGTCTCAACGTGATTTAACTTCGTGCACGTTGCCAGCTTCACTGAGTAATTATTGATTAAACATAATAAAAAGTCTTCCCCTGACCAGGCTGCAATTTGGGGGCTTTTTACAAGCTGTTAAATGAGATGCTGACATCCAGAGTCTAGGATCTCCAGAGAGGCTGAGCTGGAAGCCTTGGAGACCCCGAGGGGCTGCCCTGCATTGCAGGTACTGTCAGTGCAGCAAACCCACATCTCTTCCAAGCTTTTGGGCAGTTTAAAGGGCAGCCAGCCTAGCCCAAATAGTTAATCTCTCTTTCTCTCTCTCTTTCTTCCCCACCCCTCCCCCAAGATTCAAAGAGAAGGAAGAACGCCAAGGAAAAATTTATTAGAGAGCAGCGTGCCCGTTTCTTTTTTCAAGTGAAAGAAAACGTGTTGGATTTAGTTAAAATGGAAAGGGATTTAACCTCTCCCTTTCCAACAGTGAGGAATCCACACAGTGCCCGTGCCAGTGGTAGCTGATCTGTTGTTTTTAGGTTGAAAAACACCCGTTGTCATCTGTAGGTGGAGTGGCTTCAGCTGGAGAATCACCGTTCAAAAGCAGAATGGCAGCAAAACCCAATCCTCAGAGATGCTGAGAGTCCAGCTGTGGAGGCCAGAGAGGCTCCTGACCTGCAGATCAAAGGCTGCCTGAACCCTTTCTCCATGCTCCTTTGGGCAAGCAGGATTCAGCACCCACTCCATAACCCCTCCAAAGGCAGCTCTGGGGACACGTGCTCTGCTCCTCCCCCTTCTTCTGGGGAACAGCACGGCCATTGTAGGGAAAGGAAAGAAGCATCCATCACTAAATCTGCATCCAGTTGTTCCTCTCTTTGCTTTGATCAAAGCATTGGATCATTATATACGTGCTGCTTCATCATTTCCATGCTGAGGTGACAGAGGCACGTTGTCCATCGTTCCTCTCTTTACTGGTGGGCTGGACAAGCACCTCCTGCTTGTCAAAAACCTAGAAACAGCTGAACAGAAGAGTTGTCACCTGCAGAGGGGTTAAATGGGGCTCCTGTGCTGCAGCACAGTCCAAATCAATCCTTTACCCTGTTCTTCTACCTTGCTCCTTTTTCTCTGTGTTCTCTCAACTGCCTCCTCTTCCTCTGCCCCCTCCAGCACAAGCTGCTCCCCATCACTCTCCAAGCCCACCCCAGCCTGTTCTGTTCTGTTCTCTATCCTGTCTCCTGGGGGTGAGTGAGGAGGGGAGTGTCTGCCTTTTGCTGGCTCAGCCTTCATCATCTCCTCATTAAGTTTTTCAAATGACTCGGTGTTTTCTCATTCCTCTCCCCTCATGCGTGGAGTCAGTGGCTGCAGAGCAATTCCACTGCACCCCTGCACAAATCCTTCCTCTGAGCTTTGCTGAGGTGCTGACAAAACCCCCCTTTGTGACTGAGAGGGCTGAGCTGGGCTGGTCACACTGCCCCCCTGTTCCCCTGAGTCTCTGGATCATGGGCACTTTGCTGCTGGCAGAGAATGCAGTGGAAATGGAAGCTGCTTTATCCCCATCCCCTGCTGGGCAGGGAGTGGGAGGCAGAGCAGCAGTGGTGGAGGTAAGATTGCCATGTCCTGAGGTATTGTGGTGGGCAGAAAAGGGATGTGGCTGCCTCATCCTGCTGCTCCTGGAGGGCCTGGCTGAATAAACAGGGAGTTTAAATCAAATTATGCATCAAAATTCAGTGCCTGGGATGTCAAATGCTGAAATCCCAGCGTGAAAACTAACCATTCGTTTAAAATATATATAAAAATCGATTTTTTTAATGGTTAAAGAACATATCCAGGGCAGCTCCTTTGGGCAGGTGGCCTGCAAGACACAGGCCATTCCCTAGGGGCTACTCAAAACCCATCCCAAGCCTTCCTGGGATGCAAAAGGGGTAAATTGCTCTTGTGGTTGACTCAGCTCCCTCTCTGCAGTGCAGCCCTGGAGCTGCCAGAGCTCCAGCAGGTCAGAGCAGTCGGAGGGAAGCAGCTGCAGGATGGTTTTCACAATCCAGGAAACGAGTTCAGATCATCTAGATATTTATCAGTCAATGTCAGGGTGAATTTATTTGCCAGTTTAACTTAAATTATGATGGATCCATCCTATTCCTGTTGTTTCTCTTCCTGTGCAGTGTGCTTTTTCTTTCCTGCAGGTATTAAATAGCTACATAAATCCTGGTAAGCCTTCATTTATGGGATTTAAGGAATAAAAAAATGCAGGAAGAAAGTTGTCAGGAGAATGGACAGTTATGCAGATATTTCCAGAGTGCTGCCAAAAAGCTAATTATTGGAGTGTTGGAGTAGCTGCTGCCACATCACACAATTAGATAAATAAGGTGGTTTCTTGCAGCAGCTTTTGCTCAAACCTTTGACTGCTTGGTTCAGGTCTCAGCAAACTGTTTCAGATGGAAAAACAAGCATCCTCCTTAGTCAGAGAAAATGTTTTTCCTTCAGGAATTCTCTTCTGTCAGTTATTGTACAACTGTTGCAGGCAGCTTGAAAATCTCTCTTGGGGTGGCAGTGAATGACCTGGCTAATTTGAATGATTCTTGAGGTTTTAAAAGCTTTTTTTTTAGTTTTTTTTGGTCAGTGTTTTGCATGTTGTGTTTGGGTGAATGCTCAGAGTCTTCTTTGGCTGTGTAATTACTAGAAATCTGGGAAGCACCCAGAGTAATGGCTGGATATTTTGATAGTGGGATTCCTAAGAATGCCTTGCATCAGTATGGCCATTTAACAGATCTGAACCACTGAGTCATAGCCTGGGTTGGGAGGGACCTTAAAGATGATTTAATTCCATGTGCAGGGACACCTCCCACTGGAGCAGGGTGCTCAGAGCCCCATCCAACCTGGATCTGAGCACACCCAGGGATGGAGCATCCCCAGCCTCCCTGGGCAACCTGCTGAAATCCCATCATCTCCTTTGTGAGCTCTGTCCTTGTGTTGCTGTGAGTAGGGGTAGGGGCAGAGCCACAGGACACTAATATTGCAGCTTGATGCACAAAAAGGGATTTTTAATTTCTTATTAGTTCTTTATTATGTCTGTTTATTATGATTTTTTACTTTGTATGCAGAGGTTTTTCCCCCTGCAAACCTTCCTTTTCCCAGCACACTTGTCGTGTGTAATTCTGCAGAGCTCATCTCTGAAATGTGGGGCAAACCACTGATGCAAGCCCAGAAAACAGCCTCACTGGGTAGCTCTGAGCTGTGTAGGGGATGCAGCCAGGCCAGAGTGGTCCTGATCCAAAGCAAAATCCATGGAAAAGCTCCTCTTGCCTTCAATGCCTTTGGATCTTGGCCCAGGGTTCTGGCTTCCCCTTGTTTCCAGCTGCTAGAGTGCATTAAAAGAGGCTAAAAATACATCAGCTAGTTTTCTAACATCATTTTCCCCATGTAAGCAACTGCCTCAGTTGCCATTTTGTCTGGTGGGTGGTCTCTGAGCCTATCTGTTGATACCACAGTGAGTATCAACTGGGAGTGGATGCTTTCCCAGTTAGCAAGTGCAATTTAGAGGTGGAGGAACTGCAGGAGAAAAAGTGAACAGTGAGTCTCAGCAGCTGGTGCTGGTCTCGTGGTGCTCGTGCAGGCATCTAAAGGAATGGTGTAGAAAGAAAGAAAGATGGTTTCTGTTCTGCAGAGGTAGTTTTCTATTTTAAGGAGACTCACAGTAACTGGTGGCAGCAGCAGCAGTGGTATTTTCTTGAGCATTGTCTCAGGAAATGCTTGACAAATGCCAGCTGCATCAGTTTCCAGCTCTTGGGATTTTGGAATCATTTTAGCAACGTCTCAGAACAAAACCCAAGGATTTGGGATAACTCTGAGCTTTTGGAAAGAAAAAAAAAAAAAAAAGTTTGTGCCCTGAACTTGAGCACTGTTGCTTTACTTTCTGGAATAAAAGCCTTGCCTTTGAGCATCTGTGAACTCTGCACAAGTTCAAAAACCAGAACCAGACCCACACTTTGTGGCTTTAGCCCATCTTTCATTCATTAATTTCTAAAGTATTTTATGGCCTTGGTTATCTGGCTGCTTCCTGATGCCTTTAACAGCTTCCTCACAGCAAGTGAAGTTAATAAATTTACAATCACTATTCTTAGGGAAGTCTTAAGCAGGGTCACTTTCTGTAAAAAAAAGAAAAAAAGAGAGGGAGGCTTCATTCTTTGATCTGGGTAACGTCAGGCAGTTGGTAGGGAAACAATACAAATAATAATGGTGAGCAGGGAAGTGATGGGAAGAAAATCTGGTAATTGGGCATGGGGGGAAAGGTGCAACCTGGAAGATGCTGGAGCAGTCACTGCAACTCTCCAGTCAGCTTGGGAAGGAGTATTCCCAGTGGGATTCCCAGCTCAGGGCCCTCTGTGGCAGCACAACTTGTTAATCATCACACCATCAGCCTGGCCAGAATGCAGCTAAATAACTTGGGCTTTTGTGTTGCCCTGGATGCTATCTAAGCATTCCTGGAACAGTCATTTCCTTTCTGACCTCCATGGAAACAGTCATAAACCAATTCTTAACATGTCAGGAGAAACTGCATCTCATGGTGGTGCTTTAGCCAAAGAAAACACGGTTCAGTTTTGAAGCTTTCCCACCAAAACACTGAAATCTTAAAGCTACTAATAGGCCGTGCATCAGTTCCTGAGCACTTTACCATGGCTTTTAATAAAATGTAATTCATATACCAGCTTTGCTGGAATCCCAGTATGCACCAAGGCATGCTGAAAACTTGCCAGAAGAGCTCAAAGAGAGGAGGACACTGGTGGCAAGAATCCCAGGCTGGTTTGGGTGGGAAGGGACCTTCCAGCTTCACCTGGTCCAGGGATATCTGCAGATATCAGAGCACCCCTAACCTCCCCTGGGATGGTGCCAGCTGCTCATGGGAGGCCTATCCAAGCACATCAAATGTTTGGGGGCTGGAATCTGGACTGTGGATCTTTCAGGATTGGACTCTTTCATCTTGCTGGAGGAGAGTCCCTCCTGTTGCCAGTGCTGCTCAGATACCCCGAGAACAACCCCTTTGGCATTTTCTGGGATGGGAGTTTCCATCCCCGAGATGATTGCCTGAAATCAACTTGTGGTGATAGGTAGGGGGGGGAAAAAAAAGAGGATTTAACCAAATGTCTTCAGTGCTGGGTATGGCTGGGGTGTGTTTGAGGATTTGATGAAAGCCCAAGTCAGCTCTTTATTAAAAGTGGCTCAGGCATCCCCGGTCTGTGAGTGGCTGTCATGCAGGTTCCTGCTCAGACCCCAGCTTTCTTTAATTCACTGCTGGTTCACATTCCCTTCATCTTTTCACCCTGGAATATTTTATTTTAATACACTGGTTTAATATAACCCAAGTGTGGAAAGCTTAAAAAAAAATTATACATAGAATTTTTTCAACAATCTTTAAACTCCGAAGCCTGCCCAGTTTATTTCTCCCTCCTTCCTTCTGGAAAGATGCTGCCTGTTAATTTCTTCTTCTACTTTTATTTTGCTAATATTTTTAATTGGGACTGAGCTGAACTGGTTCTCTGCAACTGATAAGGGGTATCATGTAACTTCTGTGGGTGTAGCACCCTAAAGACAATTTCAAAGTTCTATTTCTAATCCTCTTATCACTTGCACGAATCATCAGTCTTGCTTGTAGTTTTTCTGGGGAGAATGATTTAATTATGAATGAATTCTTTCCATTTGGCTTTGTTTATTTTTAAGGAAGATAAGTTATCTTGCTTTCCATGAGAGAAAGCAATTAAAATAGTTCTAATTAGAAATTTGGAGAGTGGTGCAACTCTTGAGTATTTCACTGGCTGTGGTAGCAGAAATAGAACTGATGGGATCATATCAGGAAATTGATGAGCCTGTGGATGTGAACATCATCATGAAGTGATAAGAAAGGGGGAAAGGAACAGAAAATGGCAGGAATTGTGAAATAAAGGAGTTTTGAGGCCAGATCAGAGAGATGCTGCAGCTGGGAAGGTTTCTGCTCCCATGTGATTCTCAGCTGGGGGAGGGATGCAGATGCCAAGGGATGCAGATGCCAGGGACCAGCTAGAAAAAGAGCTTTCCACCTTGGTATCAGCTGAAAGGGAAAATCACAACTGCAGGGGCACTTGTGGGTGCCCATTTCAGGCCATCTTCTAGAAAAAAAACCTGTCTGCTTTTGTTGATACATCTTGAGGAAACCTTCCCAAAGTGATATCTTAATTACATGGTGAAAACCTTCCTTTGATAGACATGCTTTCTCAAAAAAAAACCAACAAAACCAGAACTAAGGTCACTATTTGTATTGCTAGCGGAAAAGGAATTTAATTTGAATTTTTTGGACAAATACTACTATATTTGGATAATCCTCTAGCACTGAGGCAATCCAATAGTTTGTTTCACATGGCTGATTTTTTTTTTTTTTCCCCTTTCCTATGCGAGTTGGTGCTTTCTTAAATATTGACATTAATCTCCTGAGCTGGAAGCAAACCAAGCTTCTGTATTCCTTATCCTCCCAAATCATCTGTACTTCAGATCTGTTTACCAAACGACCTATATTGCATTCCCATAAATCCTGAAACTCGAGTTTGCTGTGATATTAATTTATTAGCACACATGCATTTTCAACATCAATTACCCTCTATCTCAACAGACATAATTCTCTCTTCAAAGGAGGTAGAAAGCTGGGCAGCTCTTGGCTTTCCACATCCCCTCCCCTCCCTCTGCTGGGCTCTGAGGCACTGGGAACCTTCAAACAGAAGAATCAGTATCAGTCTTTCCTGATGCTTTGCTTAAATATTGGCCTTATATCTAAGACAATTTTCCCTGAAAACAAACCCTCTGTCTTTGTGTTTGTAGGAAAGAGCTTGGAATTTTGATGGGAATGCAAATTTCCCACTCAGAATGCTTTCAAAATGTCATTTTAAATCAATTTTGAGTGGTAGGGGGAAGGAAGATCAGCAAGTTGTGGTGCCTTGTAAATGGAGAATAACTTCTCTTTTAGGTGCCCTGTTTCCAGCTGAGTTTAAGGAACATTTGTCACTGATGCAGAGGGAAAATCATCTGATGGTGAGACTTGCTGTGAGAGGATTCTAGAGGCAGAAAATCCCTAATATTGTCTTTAATTTTTCCCCACTCAGCCCGACCACAGCAGCTCTGGATCCCCTAAATAATAACAGGTTGGCACCACTTTGCTTTGTTCCTGTGCAAGCTGCAAGGCATTCAGCTTCCCTTGTAATCTTAATTTTTTCCTAATTCCCCCCTCCCCTTCCCACCCCACTCCATATTTCTATATTTTTAATTTAATTTTCCCCCCTCATTTTAATTTTTTTTTTTTTTTACAATAGTTGTTCTCTAGTAGGTTATTAACCTGAAAGGAAAGGGAGTGATTTTTTAGTCCCTATTCCACTGGGATACCTTTCCAGCTTGCCCCACTGAAGTGCAGCACAGATGTTAAGCACATTTAACTGTACAGTCAGCCTGTGCATATTTTTAGCATAACTTGTCTTGAAAATATTTATTCAAGCCAAGACAACAGAAAATTAGAGTAATTTGATTGCTTGGGCTTAAGGAATAGATTACTACTGTTCCAGATGTAAGGAACAACAGAGCACTTAGTCTCCAGGCTGACAAAAAAAAAAAGCCCTTTGGCTCCTCACACCAACCATATTTGCTATTATGTTCCCACTAAATCTTTGTAAAATTGAATACCATTAAAGAATTCCAGTTTTCAACCTTTGCCAGCTACCACTACCAGAGTTTCACCCCAAATTCAGCTCATTTTGAAGGCTTCCAAAATACCCAGAGCTCCAGGGGTGCAGTGTTACAGAGCAGAGGTATCAATCATGCTGGAAATCAGGGGTGCCAAGATACCCCCATTGGGCTGGGGGTGCTCAGCAGTGCTGGACAAGCTCAGAGATCAGGCAGCTGGCTCAAAAATCTGTGAGCTGGGTTGCAGGTTGGTTGTGGTTTGGGTTTTATTTGGTTTATTTGGTTTTTTTTCCCCACTCTGCATCTTCAACTAGATTTTCTTTGGTTAGATTTGCAATTACACTCTGATTTTTGGATCTTTTTTGGGTTTTTTTTACACTCTATATTACTTTAAATTAGCATTTTAATGCTTATTCTGTGTATCTCTCACCACCTTGCTGGATGTATGGCAATATGCAATAGGAAAGCAAGGGGGAGATGCCAGCTGGGGTTTAAATACTGATTTCTGAGCTCCAGGGAGCTAATGGTCCAAGCAGGGCAGAGGTGAACAGCCAATGCTTTCTGTCTCCTCCTTTTTCCACCCATGCCTGTAAACTGTCTGCAAACCTTCCCCTTGGATGTTTTATATCTAGATGTCTTTTTGACTTGTTAACCTGAAGGTGGTGTCCACAGATGTGGAGTTTTCTTTGTGTCAGTGCTTGGTGCAGGCTCCTGGGGCACGTTACCTGCCCGACTGCAATCACACGGAGCTGGGCAAGATGCTCAGGGTGAAATCACCATTTTGCTCTGGCTCTCAGCTCTGTTTTCTCCTAGTACCATCTTCATTTAGTCTTTTATTTCAGGTATTAGCTGCCATCTTCATGACTATCAAAGACAAGAGTGCTGAACATCAGAATTCCAGGGGCAGGGGTCACACACTGCTAAAAAAAGGATAATTCTCAGGCTGTCTCTGCTGGTTCCCTCCAAGGAGTGTGCTGCTCTTTCCTCCACAGGATATTCTGTTTATTTGAAAGATTATTTTTTCAAAGATTAGCTTTCTCTTTTTTTTTTTTTCTTCCCCCCCTCTGACCTTTTTCAACACAAAACCACCCACGTCTAGGGGTTTTCATGAACTGCACCATGCAACTTAATGCAGGCTTTGTTACAGACCTTCCACCAGCTCTCTCTGCTCTCAGACCCTCAGCTGACTAGCTGGTTTTACTTGAGGACCTTAGTATTTTAGAGTGAAGATGAGCACAGGGAAATAATCTTCATAATTGCTCTTGTACATCAGGTCCCTGTGTTTGAAGTGACTTCTTTAAATCCATTTTTCTTTCCTCTTTTCTACTGTATTTTCATTTTTCTTTCTGCAGTAATGTCATCTGTCAGAGCTGAATATAGGAGTCATTCAGTGGTGAAATGAAGCACTATTTCCACTTATTTTTGTATCAAACCCCTGTTCCTTTTTTATCCTGGCTGTACCTATGGATACCCTTATGTCTGACTTGAACCCAGTGTTCACTGGCAGCCCAGTAACAACATCTTTGTTTCTCTGGTTTGCTGGGGATTCCCACTAATGTGCTTCTTGGGAAACACCAGTGCTGGGTCTTCCAGGGCAGCTGGAGCTTCTGGGCAAGAGAACATCACATTCATGTGCTGACCAGATCAGCCCAGGGGAGAGAAAGCTCCCAACCTGTCAGTGAGGGGCTGTGAGTCCAGGAAGGTGCTGAGACCCCACAGCACAAGAAATATCCCAGTTCAGCCAGCCTTGACCTTATTTATGTCTGCAGTCTGCAAAAGTGCCAGCTCAGGTTCAATAAACCTCAGTAAGGTGGCTGCAGAGCAGGGCTTTGCCCCCTCCTGAATGATGATACCACGTGCAAATAAACATGAAATCTAATTAAAACCTAGACCCTGCTGAAGTGGCTTGCAGGAGACTGTGCAGATGAAAGGGGCTGCAGGCAGGCAGGCAGTGTGTGATGGTTTAGAAAGGCTTTCAAACATTTCCACCCCTTTCTTTGCTTTTCCTTCCCTTGCTTTGTTTTCATTGCTTGTTGCTCGTAGAGCAGTTGGGAGCTGAGAGCTTTGCAAGGCACTTCTCATCCACTTGTGCAGCTTGCTGAAGTGCTCAGCATTTCCCAGGTCAACAGCAGCCTCCCTGTTGACTTCTGTGGAAGCACAAGTGAGCCCAAGTGCCTCTTGAAAACCACACTGGTTTCCCCAGAGTTTTTTTCTTTCTGACTCAGCTCACAACACAAAAGCAGTAGCATCATCCAGTGTGAATGGTAACAGTGAAAATTTGAGCGTGTTACTGGAGTTCTGTTTGATCCCAGTGGCACTGGACAGGCCTTTTGATGGGAAGGCTGGGGACACACAGGTATTAATTTGCTGTTAAGGAAGAGTTAAATTCAAATCACACATCCCTTTGCATACATGGGAAGTGTCTTTTTTAGTCCTGCTGGTTGGTTTTGCTCTGCATTGAAGTGCTCAGGGTGGGGGAATCTCCTGATTCCCTTGGTGACCCTCTAGCCTGACCCTTTCCCATCACCACTGACAACCACTGGGACTGTCTTCTCAGCCCAGTACATGACCAGCTAATTCCTCCACGCTCTTCTCTGCTGCTTTCCAAGGATTATGAAGTATTTTTGTATTTATTTATTTGAAAAGTAAACCCACCTGCACTGCTTTACATAACTACATGCTGAGATCTCCAAGACTCCTGTCTCTACAGCTCAGTGTTTATCCACTTGGAGCAGAGATCAAGTTCTCCTTGCCTGGCACAATCTCAAGCATAATGGCACTAACTAAGCCAAATCCTGCAAGCTTTGGGCAGCCTTTTATTTATCCTCTTCAGTCAGAACTCCCTCGACCACAGTGGGAACCAACACATGGATGTGGACAGGAGCCTCCAGCAGAGAAGCTCGTGGCAATACCTGCAAAGCTGGTGAGGTGGGGGGTGTCCCTGGCCACAGAAGGTCAGCTGGAGGTTTGCCAGGGTAATAAATTGGCTTCTTGGTGCTGAGGAAGCCCCAGGCTCTGTAAGGTGTGTGCTGTACAGCGTGGAAATGCAACGAGGATGCAGCTTTGCTTTTGCCCTGCCACACTTGGAGGTCTCTAGGTGTAAAGGGAAACCTGGTGCCAGAGTCAGCTGGAAGGCTGGAAAATGTCCAGGTGCCTCAGCCCTTTCTCCACCTCTGGCTTCCATCATGCCTGGAAAGTGAGTGTCTCTTTGGGCTGATATAAAGCAGATTTAAGGGTGTTAGACCCATCTCTGATTCTGCTTGTGAATGCTAGATGTTTGAACACAGCAACACCCTCAGAGAAGTTTGGTTTCTTCCTTGTAAGGCACAGTTGGCAAGTGGAATATCCAGATATGACAGAAGCCTAGTCCTGCTCCTGGGTCCAGCAGTGCAGGTTACTAAAGCTCCAGGCTAACACTTGTTGAAGGGCTCAGGTAGAAGTGGATGAAGTTTGGTGCAGTAACACCTTGTTTTCCATCAGTTTGATCTCAAATGAGCAGCAACAAGGCTTTGATTAGCAAAACTGCCCACACAGTTTGTCTGCATCAGTCAGCATAGCTGAGATGTGCTGGATTAGCAGAGCTTCAGGCAGGACTTTGGGGTTCCTCAGTGTCTAGCAGGACTTCCCAGCTGCTTTGTTATCATAACTGTTTTTCCCATCTGCAGCCACCACAGCTCCTGAATTCCCAGTGTTGGGACAACACTTGGAGCAACCACCTCCCCCCCCAGATAACCCCCAAGGCACCTGGACACGCAGCATCCCCTGGCTGTGTCTGCACCCTCAGCACCCCAGTGTCTCTGCTCCCTACAGCAGAACAAAGCAGTGCCAGTGGCCCCAAGAAAGGCTCCTCTGTGAACGTTGTGTGGGATCCACCAGGGGTGAGCTGTTGGGGATGTGTGTGTGTGATGTGACTGTGTTTGCAGGGGTTTGGGTGGGAGTCTCAGCCTGTGTGCACCCCCCACGTGTACGTCTCTGCGGACGGTCTCGGAGCTCTGAGCCAGTAATGCAGGGAAACCCAAATCACAGGGCACAATTTGCTCTGTGGTTTTGGAGAGAACCACATCTTCTGAGAAGAACTCCTGCCTCTGGCACACCAAGCCAGAGACAGGATTTGTTGTGAAATAGGGTGAAAAAAAAGCCATTTTTGTAGGATCGATAGTGATGGTTTGTCTGAGTTTGAGCTTCAGGGGACATTTCTTTGTGTCCTCTCAGAGTGATGGGGTCACTCCACCCAGGATAACCCGCTCTGGTGAACCCAGTTCTGGTCTATTCCCATCTTTTTGTGAATATGCCTCCTACTGCAGGTGATTTTTATCCTGTCCTTGGTATGATTTGACAATATTTTTATGTAAGCTGCTGTGAGAACAGTGAGATTTGCCCCATTCATAACCTGGTATTTATGGCCCTTCCAGGCTGAGTTGTTAATATCCCAGAGAGGTACTGGCACAGGGAGGGGGTTCACTGGGAGAGAGAAATTCAGCTTGCCAAGAGGGTTACTGTGTCTGCTGGCAGTGCTGTTTGAGGCAGCGGGTGCTGCTGAGAGCTGGACTGAGATCATCAAATGCAATATTGTTATCAATTCAGGTTATCAATCCAGGTAAATCACAAGAAAATATCTTCTTTTACTTCTGTTACACCCCTTCTGAGCCTTTAAGGGCTACATTTTTTAAACATTATTGTAGTGCTGTGATTTGCTATCCCCAGCCTTATGTAAACAGCCTGACTAACAGCAGCACACAAAAACCCACTGTCAAAATCAATTAATTTGGGGATTTGGGGAAGAAAATACCCAGCTTGGCAGTGCTGTGTTTCAGGAGGATTAAAGGCGTGCACAGACCCGAAACAGCATCCTAAATCACTCATTAATTTTCCAAGTATCTCAGTAAAGTCTGCATTAGGTTTAAATATTCCTCCAGCATCCAGGTATCAAGTAGTAGAGAGTTTTTAGTCTTGCACAGCCACAGGGTGAGGAGTTTGATTACTTCAGCATTTTAATTTAAACTAAACAGGTGGGAGATTGTGATATTTGACCAGAACCATAAAAATGATAAGATAATCTACCAGAATAAAAAAAAAATAAGTATTGCCAGCATATTTCTCCTATCACTGCTGGAGTGTTTAGACTTTGTGCAATCAATGTTCCATAGCTCCCAGGCAGGAACCCTCCTCCCAGAACTGCAGCCACCCCTCCAGAGACCAACACTGCAGCAGTGCCTGGTTTCTCTCCATCACTGCTCTCAGAAACCCCATCAAGATTTGGCTTCATGTGGGTAAAAAGGGGTCCCAAACTAGATGGTGAGAGCTGAGAAGTGGGACAAAGCCCTGCGTGTAGCTCCTGGAGTAGTGAGGAAGGGACCTGTGAATGAACTTGAGGAGACTTGAAAAATTAAACAGCAGAAAAATTCAGCTTGACCACAGGGGGTGGTTTGGGAACTAATTCCAGAGGAGTGGAGGGAGCTTGGAGGAGCAATCTGAAGTAGTAGGTATGAAACTGATGAGAGTGCTGTGGGATGCTGGACCCTTTCAGCTTCCCAGTCTCCTGTTCGCTTCGAAGATTTCAAGGAGCAACTGTGTTTTCCTTTACCCCTACAAAGTCAGTGCAGAGTATTTCAAGCGTGTCTGGATGTTATCAGAGCTGACTAATGTTAATGAACCCACGAGTCTAATTTAGCCCTTTAATAAGTATGTGCTCATTTGAACTCAGCAGAATCTCAGCCCTCGCGCTTACTTTGGCAGACACTTGCTCTTATCACCTGCTGAGCTTGATATTAGTGCAGCCCTTTGGCCTGAAGAACAAGGAATTAGAGGCAGCAGTGAACAAAAACTTGTGCTCACATGTGTGGTTTGCAGCTCCCAGGCAAGGCAGTCAGTCCACTGGAGCTTCAGCTGGATGTGCTGCGCTCAGCGTGTTTATTTTCCCTGCCTGGCCTTCCAGAGGAAACCTGTCTCCATTTCCCAGCTCCCTGCTTTCTCCAAGCAGGGCAGTTGCCACGACTTGGAAACGTAATCTCCAGATCAGCAGTAGCCTCACATCCAGCTCCTGGCTTCTTGTTTGTCGAGCTCATAAAAAAATCATCAGTGGTTTATCCTTCCATGAGGCTTCAGCGGCTGCAAAAGCAGTTAAGAGGGAACAAGCCAACCCTGCCCTGCTCCTGGTGATTTCCTATTGTACAGGCTATTAACTTTTAGAGGACTGAGTGGGGTTTTTTTTTTTGTGGCAAAGCCATTACGGGGTCATGAAGATTGCAGACGTTTGTACTCCTGGGTGCAATTAGGACGAGGGCTGCTAAGGGTGACTTGTGGTGGTTAGAAGTGGCTCTTTGGCACCAGCCCTGGCTTTAGGCCTGACTGTGCTTGGGAAGCTGCATAAAAATTGGTGTGAAATTTCAGGATTCAGGGGTTTGACTTTGGCTAACCTTTGGATTTAGTGTCGCTTATTAAGCTGCCAGCATGAGACTCAGTGCTGAGGGTTGTGTGTCCAGGAGAGACCTGTTAGAAGGGGTCAGAGGAGGCCACCAAAAAGCATCTGAGAGCTGGGAGCCAGGCTGGGGGAGCTGGGGGGGTTCAGCCTGCAGAGGAGAAGCTCCAGGGAGACCTTCTGGGGGCTGTCAGAAAGATGGGGACAGACTTTTGAGCAGGGGCTGTTGGGACAGGACAAGTGGGGATGGTTTGAACAAAAAAAGAGGGAGATTTAGACTAGAGAGAAGGAGAAATTGTTGGTGCTGAGGGTGTCAGAGGCTGTCCCAGGCTGCCCAGAGAGGTGGTGGCTGCCCCA